>VMDR010021230.1:0-16978 GCA_007922815.1 Macrotus californicus | reverse complement strand
TTTTGAATTTTGGAAAGGGCTTCATGAGTCACTCTGTGGCTGCTTAATATTAATAGTAATGAGATTTATTCTATTGAAATGGACTCATTATCATGCCAGTTGTCAAACTTGTGTCTCCAAACCAACTTCTGGAAATAGAATTTTCTAAATACTTTTCCAGCAAAAGAACTGCAGGATAAAAATCGGGAAATATACAAATGTTGCCAAAGTTCACAGTAAGGTCAATGTAAAAATGACAATTCAGGTTTACCAAACCCCTCAAGGCAATATTCCTTATGCCTCCTCTAAGGATCCTTTCAGCTCTCTCATTCCCCCCAAACTTACTGTATGTTCCTCAGTACGCAGCCTTTCCTTCAAGAATCTTTAACCTGTCCACATCACGCCTCCACAGCATCCTGCCCATTCTCTTTGATGGTAAATAATTCCTCCCATTTTGTGCGCATTTGTTGCACCTGCATCTACCCTCTCTAAAGAACCTGCTAAGTCCTTGAAAGCAGAGTCGGTCTCTGTGCCGCAGCACCTAGCTCAGCACCCAAAGCAGAACAGTCATTCCGCTCACCCATCGCTGTCCATGCAGTTCCCCAACCTTTGTGACCAGAACCAGCACAGCAAACAACACAGAACCTAGAACGTGACTTTCTAGGTGTATTCTCTCAAATTAAGCAAATTAGAATTCAGTTTCGCAGACCAAAAGCCATAGTCCAGAGACATTATTAGCCCATCAAGTGGGTTTAAGTAAACTTTCCAAAAAGAAAGGTCACAAGTGGAAGGGTAAGCTACTTTGCAAATTAGCACATGAGGTAGAGTGATTTCCCCACCTTGAACACTGTCAGATGTACTACTTCATGGTGGTGGGCTTGCCCAGCTTCAGAGTTTCCCAAGCCAGGAACTATGCTTCATATGTCATTTCTTTCACATAGTACTTTGCACAGTCCCAAACACATAGGAGATTCCCAATGATTGCATTTTTCATGAATTAGTGATGGCCATGAAAAGGAAAGAAAAAGAAAAGAAACAAGACAGGAGATGCATGGGTCTTGACAAATTAAAACATGATCATGTTTCTTTAGATATTCTTTAGGTAACTGGTTTCTTAAGAAGCAATAGACTTATTTGTGTGTGTGTACAAATTCAATCACATTTATAGTGTATAAAAAGAACTGTATATAGGGGAATTCTTTAGGCCTTGTGCAAATCTGAGTGTTCACTTAGTGAGCTGACCTCCCATGACACATTCCCACGTCCATTTCACTTTCAGTGCCTTCCCAAGGGAGTGGAGAAACTGTTGGTTCTTTGAGGAGGAGCATCTGCCTCTCTTATCCTGACCCTTGTTTAGAGATGCTGTTTAACAGAGAGAATGCTGCCAATGGCAACAGTGAGAAGAAACCTAGATTTCAAAGGGCAAGTGTGAGGAAAATAGCAAAATTCTGCTCCTAAAATAAGTTGAGCAGAACCCAGCAGCTGGCCCTAGGCAGTGGTGGAACAGACCAGTTTGATGTCTGGTACGCTCTTTCTCTTTCTCTAAGGAAACAAAACCTGGTTGTCACCTGTTATCTTAATCTTTTTGTTGTTGTGTTTGTTTTTATGATTTTCTGTGGAGTTAAGTCTTCTCTTATTTTTTTAAACAGTTTTCACATGTAAACTCCTCACAGCCCTGAAATATACTGTGACACCCAGTAAAGGCCGACATCCCCTGTGTCCTCTCCTGAGTGTTTCTCACGTCCTTGTTTCTTCTGTTCAGGAGATCAGTCTCTTGATCTCCTTCAAATCTTATCTATTTGACCCTGTCTCTGTGTTCCCCTTTCATTTCTTTCTGTTAATAGAAATGAAAGATTTTAAAAATAAGAAAAACAAAAAAAGGGAAAGAAAGGTGAGAAAAAGCCTCCCTGTAGAGGGAGTAGAAAGTTGGGAAGGAAAAGAAGTAGAAGAAATTGGTGAAAAATCTTTAAAATGGTGCTTGGAGTTGTCTTTATACCATAAATCCTATGGCATTCATTTCTCTGGGTACAATGTTTCTCAGATTTTTAAAAAACGTTCTTATTTAAGAGGACTCATGAGCACGGACATGGGAGGGAGTTGGCTGTGAGAATGGGGGAGGGTGGGGGAGGAGTGAGCAATGGGGGAAAAGGAGGGACAACTGTAACTGAACAACAATAGATAGCAAAATAAAAATAAGCACATAAAAATGTTCTTATTAAGTAAATCTGTGCAGGGCTAAAGTGACTATTTGTAGTGAGTTCTCTTTTTTGAATTTAATATTAATTATTTGCTGTCTACACAAATTTATCTTGAATAACTACATAAAAATAATGTGTATATAATATGGTGCTTAAGCAAAAGAGGAAACAAAATAAACATTTACTGAGCACTTGTTGCTTGTATATCACCTGGTAAGCCAGTGCCACCGTGCTGTGGGTCAGCATCATCCTTTGACACTCACAGCAGAGCAACATGGGCCCAGAGGGTACGCCCATATTGAAGATATCGTTCAAGTCACCCTGTTAGGAAGTGGCAGAGTGAGATTTTATGTTTGGTTCCATCTGACCCTGCAGTCCATTTAATTGTTTATGTTCTGTGTATTTATTTGGTTGTTTGGTTGTTTCTTCAACAAATATCTATTAAGCATCTACCAAATATGTGCCAAAATGCAAATTAAGGACAAAACTCTAATTAAGACAGACAAGATTCATGAAAGAGTTGACACTTGGACTTGGTCTCAGTTCAGTGGGATATAAAGTTGAAGTGGTTTTGCTTTTTCCTGTCACTGCCTTTAGCTTCACTCATTCCTTTTCTACCTATCAGGCAGATTTTTGTCCCCACCCCTCCCGCTTTTTTTAGTCTACTGGATTTGAATTCCAATCTTATATCAAATTGAAAAACATATCTCCTCTCCTCCCAGCTGCAGCAGCCAGGCTGGAGGTCTGCGGGATTCGAATAGGGCTGAGGACGAATCTCCTATTTCACTCCTCCTCCTCTCTAAAGAGGTGTTAATGCTTACGCAGTGTTTGTGGTCTGCTCTGAAGGAAGGTTGAGAACTGTGGGAATGTGGGACCCAGATAAGGAACTCCTAAGGAATTTTTCCTAAACTCTTCTCGGAGGCTGGGAAAACCTTCCGAAGGCTGGCAAAGCCCTTTCTGTAGGCAGATGTGTGCCTTGCCCAGGACTAAGTGCATAAAAGCTTCATGGTCCTGCAGGAAACACCTGCCCATATCAAAGCAGCAAGTGTGATGGACCATTATAATGACTGCACTCAATCATTTGGCCCAATTTTCTATGGGAAAAATAGAGTAGAACAAAATACCAAAGGAAAAAACAGAGAATCAGAAATGAAATAACTTTATCAGCAAGTACTTTTTGTACATGTCTTAAAGGTTCCAAATACATTCCATTTAATTTTGCAAAACCTCAAATAAATTTTTAATTTAGGATTATTATATATGAAATAGTTACATGTTCAGATCTATTGACATCTAAGCAATTAAGTGTTTTCATAGCTGATTACAGCACAGAAGCAGAGGAATAAAATGTCTCAGAGAAATTTAAATGACGTGCTAACTTCAAAAACTAATAATGGTGATGAGAATTTCAGTAGCAATGAGTTAGTACTCACAAGGTCTTGATAACTGCAGGCTCAAAAATGCTAAGTGAGGATTCAGTGTAGATTCTGGGGCATGGAAATAAACAGGGCCATATCTCAGGTAGAGAGATGGAGGTGCAGGTAAGAAGACAGCAACTGGAGAGAAGGATCACCAGAGACAAAGAAAGCACAGGAATTATTTGCAGCCAAATGAAGCTGATTCTCAAGATTTCAACCACTAGTTTGGGAGCAACTCATACTGTGATCAAACAATTCTAAGAACTCTTAGGAAGCAAATAAAGAGCTTTTCAAAAAAATTAATTGTAGTAAAGTAAACATAATATTTACCATCTTAATGATATTTATAAGTGTAATTCAGTAGTGTTAAGCATATTCACATTGTTGTCCAACAGACCTCCAGAACTGTGTCATCATGTGAAACTGAAATTTTGTACCCCTTAAAACATAAGTTCTATCCCATCTCACCCAGACACTAGTAACCACCATTCTTTTTTTGCTATGAATTCGACCCTTCTAGGCACCATATATAAGTGGAATCATACAGTATTTTTCTTTTATAACTGGCTTATTTCACCATGTAAAATTTCCTCAAGATTTATCCATGTTGCAGCAGGTGTCAGAATTTCCTTTCTTTAAAAGACTAATATTCCATTGTATGTATATAATTACAAAGTTTCATAGATCATAATTACTTGTGATTATTTGTAATTTTTAAAGCATTTTTATTTAGCTTTCTTGCATTTGATTCTCTTGAATTCTCCAGGAAGGGACACAGAGAAAAAAATACTTTCTCCTTTCACTGAATTTCTTAGATGTTTTAGTGTCATGTCAATATGTAAGAAGCATGTCACAAAGTCTTTTTTGAACTTACTTTTCACCTGATGGAACTGCATGACCACAAGAGCAAGGTCAGCTCTCTGTGCTTTGGGTGGACGCTGAGTGTGCATGCAGCCATGGGCAACAAAGTGTGCTAGATGTCCCTGATATAAACACCCAAGGAGGAGACGGACACTCTATGTGTTTCTGGGCTTACACCAATGTTGGCACTTCAAATGACTAGAAAAGAAGTTTTGACAATAGAAAGGGACCAGTGTGAAGGGCTTTGGGCCTCTGAAAAGAAATTGACAAGGAATAAATAGAAGTCTTACAGCATCACTAGGCCACAGAAACAGGAGGGCCAGGAAAAGGCAGCTCAGGAACAGTAGAAACTGCTCTTAGGTACATCCTGAAGTGGTGTGTGTGTGTGTGCTGGAGTGGAGAGGGATGAGGTGAAAATGGAAGGTGTGTAAGGAGCGCCCAGACGACTCAACTGAAGGATTGCTCTCACCCAGCCTCTACCAGAGAAAGGAAAATAGATGCAAACAGTGGACTGATTTTCCCTAGTTAGAAAAAAGGATAGCTCAAGAGGCAACCAAAGACAAAAATCTGGGCATTGGAAGAAGTACAGAGTAGAGGCTACAGACCTAGCATCATGGTTGGGAAGCACTTGGAAGAGGTGCCAACAGTGGCCTGAGGGACACACTGACAGAGCAGCCTGTCAGGGAACAGTATCACAGTCAATTAAGAGGATGATAAGTGCAGGGCAGAGAGCATGTGCAATGCCAGAATAGAGAGCAGAGGCTCTGGTGGGTGGGAGGCATGCCTATCTCTTGGGAGTCCTGTAGAGTAACACACGAACTATAATGCTGAAGTCCACCCACCCTTTCAGTAGATGTTGATCTAGCTGACTGAATTAATAAAAGTCCCAGGAGGTAACCAACAACACATTGGAACTGGGTGATTCAAAGAGAGTAGAGTGAGGATTATTTACCAATGAAATGGAAACTACAAGGGCTGGTGCTGCCCTCTGGAGCTAAACACCAGGCCATCTTCACCTCTCCACCTGCAGTGCAAAGAGTGTTTACCACTATATGAGATCTAGAAACTATGGTGGGAGACACAAAAACGTGGCTATATCTCATAGGGAAGCAGCATAAGAGTACCAAGCCATTCTCCTCCCTCTCTTCAGTTTCTACCTGTGTTTCCCACATACTGAACCCCACTGAAGCCACAGGACACAATGATGTGATCCATATTCGATCAGCCTCCAAGAATATACAACACAATGGAGATGGGTGAGGAATAAGAGGGGCAAATAGAACATATTGCACCACCAACTCTGGGACTGACTTCCACAGTGGCCCTCTCTGTAATTTTCAGTCAGTATGCCCAGGAGAGATTTGGGTTATGTGTGTACAATACATCTTTGGGATTTGCAGAAATATCAGGCAGTTGGTGCAGGTGTGATAGAACATCATAAGGCACTAGACTTTGCATAAGCAAATTAAGCCCCAGAGATGACCTGGAGTCAACAAGATTCATCAATGTATGTCAACCTGTCTGCAATTATATTCACAAGCCTGTACAATACCATAGGGACACTTGAGTTACATGGATGTATTGATTTGATATAGATGTTTAGTTCCATTTGTGTACAAATGTATAGTCTCTGAGCCTAAGTTGTAAGTTCCTCATAAGGAAGTCCCCTGCCAGAACTGTAGGACTTTGGATGGATTCTTTACCCAGGTGTCCGAAGAAAGCTTACCACCCTTGCTGACACATTTACAGGGATTTCAGTTTCTTCATAATGAAAATGGTGATCCCAATTTCACAGGCTGGTTAACAGGGTCCAACAAGCCAGTGTACATCAAAGTACTTTGTGACCTGTAGATATGACAGACATCATGACACAGACAATTTTGTGTCTTGTGCTCTGTTCACCATTAATACCAAACATTATCTTTTCATTTAACCCTTTTGGTACGAGCTCTCTTTCCGCCACAACACTCCCGCTGTACGAGGTGTCGCGCCGAAAACGCGCACATAGCACATGGTCAGTCCTCCTTTGTGTGAAGACTTTCCTAACCTTATATAAGATCTATGCTTAATAAAACAATGCTTTTTTCCAAGTGTTGTTTGTAACTTTAATATTAAGAGATAGTTATATAAAATTCTATCAATTATATAAATAAAATTTATAAAAATTATATACAGATGGATGCCAGATATATCCGGCGCTCGTCCACACAGGTCATCAGATGGGCGCCGGATATATCCAGCACCCGTACCGAAAGGGTTAAAGGTTTCTAAGCCGTGCATATGCACGTATTACCACATCTAGTTTCATTTGAAATAAGTTAATATACAAGTATTTTATACTTTAACACTAAGCGAAACAAATAAACAGATGATACAAGAAATGCACTCAATGCACAGATTTCTGATCTGCCACAGATGATTTCTTCTCTCAGGACTCACCCTCCTCCATGAAGGGCTTCACTGCACACCTGCTGGTTGGCTTTGATAGTGACATGGAGCTTCCAATTCTAACATCACCCCCCAAGACCACTGAGGCTTGTGGGAGTCAGTGCTACGTTTGTCTTTAAGACTCTTCTGTGTCCACCTATACAGCCCAGCAGTGCTATTTGCTGTGACAGAAAGTGTCATGAAGACAGCCAGGTACCTCTGAGCAGTCTGAAAGGCTCAGTATATGATTATGTAGCTGAATGTAAGTGAGTGTCCACAGGAAAGAGACAGACTAGGCTGTTGGACATAATTTGCCTCACTGGTTTAGGTAGCGCCATTGCTGCAAATTAAATCCAGGGAAACCTGCTGGAAGCTCCTGAGTGGTGAGGCCCCTGGTTTTGGTCACTACCACTTCTTGTGACTCTGCACATCTCTTGGCTGACTTCCTCTTTTTGTCTGGGTTTCAGTCACTATCAAGTTGGACAAAAACAACCTATAAGTCTCCATCTCTGGGCCAAGTCTTTTATCCCCTGACCCTCAGACCAATATAGCTTGTGCCTAATAATGGATATAGCCAAGATATGTAGGGCACTTACTATTTTCCAGGACCTTAAAAAGTTGTGTTATTACTATTCTCATTTTACGAATAAGGAATATGAGGCTCAGCATGACTGAGAAGCTCTTCTTTGGACACATAGTTTAGTAGATGTGGGAAGGGGAGCTTGAACCTCCATATTTTGTTGCCACAACCCATCATCTTAGCCATCCAGGCGAAATGTCTCTATCCTCACAATCTCAAATTCAGTCTACCCAAACCTCATTCTGTCATTCTTGCCTATTCCATGCCCTTTCTCTCTTTGTCTTCCCTGACTCTGTAAATATCACCACTTGTAATCTATTTAGTCAAGACAGAACGTTGGAGCTCATCTTTCATTCCTCCTCCCTCCTTTCCTTGCCCCCCACACAGTCAGCAGTTCCCATTGTCTTCCTTATTATATTTCCCCAAACCATCTGCTCCCTCGCATACCCACCACCCCTTTCTGACTCAGACAGAGATTAGACCATAGTTCTGTTTACCTGGATAAAAAACCCCATGTGGTCTCTGCCTACACTCTCCACTCTTCCAACCCTTATGATTCCAGTTTGGAGACACTGTCCACTAGCCTCCCATTGCCCTCAATTTGAAGTTCAAATCTCTTAACTCAGAAGATGAAGGAAGATCTGCAGGATTAGGCCATGTTTTGCCTTCAACCTCATGCCTCTCTGTATCCAAATATCTCGCACCGTACTCCAGAGCTGGAACTGCTTGCTGTCCTCAGGCTGCTTTTGTCCTGTGATCCTTTCTGTCCATAACATCTGTTCCATTTTATTAGCTAATGCCTCCTCACGCTCCAATTCTCAGTATCTGTGTTAGATCCTACCTAAAGGTGTTTCTGAACCCCCAAGGGAAGTTTAAGGTCACTTTTGGGTGATCGTATGATGTTTTTACTATTTCCTTCAGTATTCTGTCTTATAATAGCTTGTTTACTTATCTGTCTCTCCCACTTGATTCTTTACATCTTGAGGAAGGAAAAGGTGACTTGTTCACAATTTGATTGCCAACATCTAGTACAATAGCTTCTATATAATGGACAGTCTATTTGAATGAATGGTCACTTGTTTAAGAGACTCCAGAGCCAGAACATCTGAGTTCAAGTCTTTGACACTTAGAACCTCTATCAAGTTACTTAACTTCTCTGTGCCTCATTTTCCTCACCCATAAAATTAAAATTATGTATGAGAGGAAAGTTGCACGTAAAGAAACTCTATACCAGATAAGGCCTCATGTGATGAGTCATTTTGTAGAATGATTGGATATCACCTAATTTATCTACAGGTCATGGCTTCTCTCTGCACATTCAAATCCTGTTCAAGACAAGGTTCCATCCAGGTTCCAATTCTACTATTAAACCTTCCCTCAGCACCTCAGCTAGAAAGACTTTCTCCCTTCTGCACACCAATAGAGCTCCTACCTCCTCTTCACCTTATATGTTCCTGTGCATATTCCTTTATATTTTGATATATATGTACATATTTTTCATGATGCTTGAGTACAACTTGCACTTCTCTGTGCCCTCACAGTGTCTATCCAGGTGGATTGGATATGAGTCTTTCAATGCATGTCTGTGGATAGAATTCAGATTTTCACCAGTAAGATTCACTTCCCATGAGGCACAACAAAACTCAGACTGGTTTCTCAGAAGGAAGTATAAACACCAACTCCAACTTCAAGAGATGGAACTGTCATTTGCATCCAGCCTCAAATGCTAAAGAGAGACTCATTGATAAGAAGAAATGAAGCTGAAATACCAATTTCTTAGCAAGTAAGCAAAGGCTTCTTTCTCAGTGCTTTGGACATTTTACAAATAGGGAAAGCAAAAACATATGCAGAAAGAGAAGAATGTGTGTACACCTGTGGAAGTGTGTGGACTTTTTAAGTCAACTTCTGTGTAAATATTTGCATGAAAGAACTGAGTGCCATTGATCATCGAGTCCTATTATAAAAAGCAAAAAAAAAAAAAAGGTAAATAAAGCAAGAGTCACTGTGTCAGCCAGGACTGCAAAGACAACAGCTCACCAGGGAATTTCAAACTCATGGTTCTATAAGTCTACCTGGTAGAAAAAGTTATTTAAATATATTTATGTAAAATAAAGTCTGGTTGTAGCTTTTAGATGCATCTAATATAAAATCAGACTACATCCATAGATGTAGGGAACATCTTGGTCATTATTAACTAGCCTCAGTACAACCTCCTTATTCTCTGTCCATATATGATTAAGTTAATTACTTTGCAGCACCTCTAGTAAACTAGTTTAAAAAAAACAGGTCAGGAAAATGTTTCTTTCTCATCAATTACATTACAAGCTTGCTTAATATTTTCCCTTATGAAATAAGTACACGAAGTGTTTAATATCTTAGAGACCTTAAAAACTCTATTACTTGTTCCAACTCAACTTATGCACTGAAAAACATTGATTTTTCCTATTCAATATTTATACCAATTCAATAATATTAGCACTTTGATAGTTGAATAGTCTTCTTGGTTAATGGAGTAGTCATGCAGATAAGAAACAAATGCATGCTGGTGAGCAGAGGACCAATTCACTCTATCAATAAGCAACGGTTTCTGTGGAGACCTAAACTTCCAATAGGAAAGGGGCCCATGTGTGGCTCTCACGGTGAAAGCTGGGGTCTGAGAACTGTGGCCATAGGTTTCTTACCAGCCAATGAACCAGAACCTGCCCTGGCATTGCACAGCTCAGTGCATGTGATGCTGCTCTTTCTCTGGCCCAAACTCTGAAGAAAGGCACTGGCATTTTTACCCTCTCACCTCCTTTCCTAAGGTTTGAAGTTTCCTCCTCCAAAACCTTCATTTCTATAATAGCCATGGTCTTTCTCCATCTGAGAAAGGGTTCAGATCAAAGCTGTCTTAGCCTTTCCTTAATGCCTTCAACATTGTCCAAAACTGAGATCTTTATTTCCAACAATACCTCTTTGTCAGTCTGGAGTTAAGTTTTCTACTTATCTTGCTTATCTCTGTCATACTTTTTAAAAGATATTTCTGACATATTAGACACCTCACCCTTCTATGTCTCTCAGCTCACTCTGAGGTCTCTTCACTTTTATTGAATCCCTATTTTTCTCTAAAGATCTCAAGTACCTCCAGGCTTTACATTTTTACAGCTGAAGCCTTAAGTCTTCCTCCCTTTTGGAAGCTTCACCCCTTCCTTCCTATCCACTATTCTCACTAAGGATGTAAATCCTTACGTCTCTGGTTTTCCTACTTACTTTTGTGAGTGTTATGGGAGAAACTCGGCTCTTTTTGCTGACACAGTAAAGAGTTACAGATCAGCTATTAGTGTGCAGGCAAAGTTTATTAATGCTAAGTTCTAATGGGAGAGCAAAAGTAAGGTTGGCAAGAGTAGAGTGGCCAGAAGTGGCCAGGGCTCCCTCCACTTGGCAGAAGAACCGAGAGAGACAGAATCCTTTGTTCTGAGAACTTCTATAGTTAGCAGGATGGGGATGAAGAAGTTTACATATTGTTTGGCAAGTAAAGGTGATACCAACTTTCCCCTGGGAGACGTGACTATCCAAACATAGATATGTGTGGGAGGCTGTTAGCCCAAATCCTTATCTTGATCCAGACTCCATTTGTTTATTTTGTATACGTGGAAGAAAGCAAACAATTAACCAAAGTTGTTTCATGGGCTCTTTTGGGGGCACAGTGGACCTCCTCTCCTTCCTTCTTCTAGACCTTGGGATGAATATAGAGTCTCAAGGTTTTCCTTTTCCCAGCTGGTGGAGATGATACACACAGACTTTCAAGGGCTCCATGCCCTTACACTATCATAGTTTACTTGTTGTTTGGAATGCCTGGCAGCCTTATTGAGCCAGGCTCATGACTACTGGGTCCATGGGTGAGACTCTTCTTTTGCTTTCAGCCTCTTGTATTAAGTTCTTCGTTAGATTGCAATGGTGAGGATCCTCCTTTGTTCCCTCTCCAGCTGTTCACCCCTAGCTGCTACCTAACAGTCCTTCCTCAGGTAACAGGAACCCAAATCTTTGGGGACTTTGGGCTCAGGACGCTGGGTCAGTGGGTGGGACATGTCCCCCTCCTCCTCCCTGCCTTGGTTTTCTGTCTGTCCTGCCTGATGAAAGGTGTGGCATAGAAATTATACCTACAACGGTTTTAAAATTTTTTCAGTCTTATGGTGGTTTTAAATCACACTGTTTTTAGATACTTCAGAGTTTTTAGAGTTGGTGGTAGGGGAGGGATAATGAGCCAGAAGAGAAGTGACTACAGACAAATATCTCAAAATCTCAGTTCAGTCTACTTGTCCTGAGAAAACTAGCCTACATTATTTTTTATTTTAAGTTTGTTGTTATAACACAATATTTTATTTTTTATTGATGTTCAATCAGTTGTCCCAATGTTTTCACATTGCTCTCCCCTGCCCCACCCACCCCCCACAGGCAATCCCTACCCTGTTGTCCATGTCCATGGGTCCTTTATACATGATTCTTGACTAGACCCTGCCCCTTCTTTCCCTTGTTACCTTCCTCCCCCATCCCCTAAGGTCACTGACAGTTTGTTCCTTATTTCCATGCCTCTGGTTCTATTTTACTCATTTGTTTTGTTCAATAGGTTCCAATTATAAGTGATATCATAAGATATTTGTCTTTGACCAACTGGCTTATTTAACTTAGCATAATAGTCTCCAGGTCTATGCATGCTTTCGCAAAGGGTAGGAGTTTTTTCTTACTACTGCATAGTATTCCACTGTGTAAATATACCATAGTTTTTTGATCCTCTCATTTATCAATGGAAACTTAGTCTGTTTCCAGCTCTTGGCTATTGTAAATAACACTGCTATGAACATTGGGATGCATAGGTTTTGAATTGGTGTTTCAGGGTTCTTAGGTTATACTCCCAACAGAGGAATCATTGAATCAGAAGGCAGTTCCATTTTCAGTTTTCTGAGGAAATTCCACACTGTTTTCCACAGTGGCTGCACCAGTCTGCATTCCCACCAACAGTGCACTAGGGTTCCCTTCTCTACATCCTTGCCAACACTTGTTTGCTGACTTGATAATGATGGCCATTATGACTGTGATGGTATCTCATGGTGGTCTTAATTTGCACCTCTCTGATGGCTAGTGATGCTGAGCATCTTTTCATATGTCTCTGGGCCCTCTGTATGTCCTCCTTGGAGAAGTGTCCAAGTCCTTTGCCTATTTGTTAATTGGGTTGTTTGTCTTCCTGGAGTGTATTTGTGTGAGCTCTTTATATATTTTGGAGATCAAACCCTTGTCTGAAGTATCATTTGCAAATATGTTTTCCCATAGGGTTGGTTCTCTTTTCATTTTGCTGATGTTTTCTTTAGCCATGCGGAAGCTTTTTAATTTGATGAGGTCCCATTTGTTTATTCTTCCTTTTATGTCCCTTGCTCTAGGAGATAAATAAAAATAAAGAAATAACAAACAAACTGACAGTAACCAGAGGGAGGAAGGGAGATAATAGGAGAAAGAAGGGGAATGGTCATCAAGGAATGTGTATAAAGGACCCATGGACAAAGCCAATGGGGGTTATTGAATTTGTGAGATGGGGTGGGTGGGGCAGGGGAGAGTAGTGTGCGGAAAATGGGGACAACTGTAGTTAACAACATAATTTTTAAAAAAGTTAGAGTACAAAAAATAGAAGGAAAATAATACATTATGATTTGTTTATCTCTGACTTCCTTTGTTCTATGTTATGTTTGTGAGTCATCTATGTTATTGGGCACAATAATTTATTAGCTTTCATTGTAGTGTGGTATTTTACTGTGTGGCAATAGCACAATATATTGATCCATTAGTTTATTTCCAAGCTATTTTGAATAATCTGATGTGGTCAGCAACCTCTGAGATAGCCTCTAGTGATGTCTCCTGATAATCACACTTTTGTACAATTCCACCCTAAAGGACTGTGACATTTGTTTTGGTCACTCCTGCTGATTCACTTGTGGAGAAAAGTCTGCTGCGATGTTCTGAGCTGCCCTATGGGTAGGTCCATGGGGCAAGAGTGAGGGTAGCTTTTGGCCAACAGCCCTTGAGGAACAGAATCTTGCCAATAATCCTGAATGAGCTTGGAAGCAGATCAACTCCCAGTGCAGGCCTCAGATAAGACCCTAACCTTGAGAAACATCCCAGCTGGATCATCATGAGAGACCTTGAGCTGGAAGCATGCAGATAAACTACAAATTGATTCCTGAATCACAGAAACTGTAACATAACAAATGCTTACCTTTCTAAAGTGCTGCATTTTTATCTAATATGTTGCACAGAAAGAGAATTAATATTGTGTATCAACATTTTTGTGCATATTTTATGTTCAGATTTCTGTTGCATGTAAATCCAGGAATGGTATTGCTAGGTCAAAAGTTATGCATGTACTCAGCCTTAATTGATCCTAGGAGTTTCCAAAGCAGTTTTAGCAATTTTTTCTCCCAAGAGCAAATATAAGAGGTTTGGTTCCTCTGAACGCTTACCAACAATTGATCTTGTCAGTGTTGCTAATGTTTCCAATTTTAGTAATTGTGGAAGGTGAGTAGGGGCATCTTATCATGGTTATCTGAAAACAAGAAGGTTGAGCACCTTTTCATATGTTTGTGGGCTATTTGGACATTCCACTTTATGAAATGACTACTTTTCTAATTGGTTGTCAGTTTTTTCTTATTGATATGAAATATATGTATTTTATATTTTTGCCTATAAGGTCTTTGTTATATATGTTGCAAATGCTGTCTTCCAAACTGAAATGGTTTCTTCACATTCTTAATGTGGGTTTTGATAGACCTAAGTTCTTAATTTTGATGTGATCCGGCTTATTCTTTATAATCAGCACTTTTGAGGCCTATTTAACAAATGTTCCCACACCTCAAACACACGAAGCTATTTTCATGTTACCCTCTAGAAGCTATATCGCTTTACCAGTTTCATTTAGACCTATGATCTACCTGAAGCTGATATTTTATTGAAATATTTTACTATTCATTCTACTACAGTTGTCCCAGTTTTTCCCCCCTTTGCCCTCCTCCAGCCAACAGGTTTCCACTCCCCAGCACCCCACAGCATTGTCCATGTCCATGGGTCTTTCATATAGGTTCTTTGACCAATCCCTTCATCTTCTTTCAACCAGTCCCCACCTCCCTCATCCCCTCTTAACAGCTGTCAGTCTGTTCCATGTTTATATGACTCTGGTTCTATTTTTCTCATTACTTCATTGTGTTCATTAGATTCCACTTATAAGTGAGATCATAAGGTATTTGTCTTTCACCAACTGGCTTATTTTACTTAGCATAATAGTCTCCAGTTCCATTCATGCTGTCTCCAAAGGTAAGAATTGATTCTTTTTTACTGCTGTGTAGTATTCCATTGAATAAATGTAGCACAGCTTTATTTTTCGGTCTACTCATCTACTGATGGGCGCTAAGGCTGTTTCCAGCACTTGGCTGTTGTAAATGGAACTGCTATGAACATAAGGGTGCAGAAGTTCTTTTGAATTGGTATTTCAGGATTCTTAGTATATATTCCTAGCAATGGAATTGCTAGGTAAAATGGCAGCTCTATTTTTAATTTTTTGAGAAAACCACATACAGTTTTCCACAGTGGCTGCACCAGTCTGAATTCCCACCAACAGTGCACTAGGGATTTCCTTTTCTCCACATCCTCTCCAGCTCTTGTTGCTTGTTGATTTATTAACAGCAGCCATTTTTCCAGGTATGAAGTGGTATTTCATCTTCAATTTGAATCTCTCTGATGGCTAGTGATGTGAGCATTTTTTTTCATGTGTCTGTGGGCAATCTGTATGTTCTCCTTGGGGAATTGTTTATTCAGGTTCATTGCTGATTTTTTTAATTATATTTTTTGCCTTCCTGGTGTTGAGTCATATAAATTCTTTATATATTTTAGAGAATAAGCCATTGCCCAATATGTTGATGGCAAATATATTCTCCCATATATTTCTTTAGCTGTGCAGAAGCTTTTTAATTTGATGTAGTCATTTTGGTTATTTTTTCCTTTATTTCCCTTGCTCTAGCAGGTATATCAGCAAAAATATTGCTACATGAGGTATCTGAAATTTTATCGCCTGTGTTTTCCTCTAGGATTTTTATGATATTGCAATTTATATTTGTCTTTTATACATTTTGAGTTATTCTGGTGTATGGTGTAAGATGATGATCTAGTTTAATTTTCTGCATGTACCAGTCCAATTCTCTTAATACCATTTATTGAAGAGGCTGCCTTTACTCCATTGTATGCTCTTGCCTCCTTTGTCAAATATTAACTGACCTTAAAGGTGTGGGTATATATCTGGGCTTTCTATTGTGTCCCATTGAGCTATGTGTCTGTTTTATGCCAGTATCAGACTTTTTTTATTACAGTGGCCTTATAGTGTAGTTTAATATCAGGTATTGTGATCCCCCCAACTTTGTTCTCTTTCTCAAGACTGCTGAGGCTACTCAGGGTCCTTTTTGGTTCCATATAAATTTTTGGATTATTTGTTCAAACTCTGTGAAATATGCCATTGATATTTTAATAGGAATTGCATTGAATCTATAGATTGCTTTGGGTAATCTGGACATTTTAATGATGTTAATACTTCAATCCATGAACACAGCATATGTGCTCTCCTTATTTGTACACAATTTGTTTCTTCAGAGTCCTATATTTTTCCAAATACTAGTCTTTTACCTCCTTGGTTAAATTCGTTCATAGGTGCTTTATTTATTTTTGTTACAATAGTAAATGGGTTTTTTCCTTAGTTTCTCTTTCTGTATAAAAATGCCATTGCTTTTTGAATATTAATTTTGCATCACACTACTTTGCTGAATTCATTTATTAGGTCTAGTAGTTATTGGATCCTACAGGGTTTTCTCTGTACAATGTAATGCCATCTATGAATCCTGACAGTTTTACCTCCTCCTGTTCAATATAGATGCTTTTTATTTCTTGTCTGATGACTGTGGCCAGGACTTGTTGAATAAGAGGGTAAAAGTTGACATTGTTGTCTTGTTCCTGGTGTTAAGAAAATAATTTTAGTCTTTGCCCATTTAGTATGATGTTGGCAGCACATTTTTTGTATATGCACTTTATTATGTTGAGGTATCCTCTATCCTCACTTGGATTAGAGTTTTTATCACAAAAGGGTGCTCATAATCCTAAAAAAGGATTTTATCAAATGTTTTTTCAGCATCTATTGATATGATATGTGATCTTTTATTTTTCATTTTTTCTGTAATGTATCACATTTATTGATTTGCAAATATTGTAGCAACCAAGCATCCCTAGAATATATCCCACTTGATCATGATGTCAGATATTTTTAATGTATTGCTAGATCCAATTTGTCAATATTTTGTTGAGAATTTTAGCATCTATGCTCAAGAAGAATATTGGCCTGTAATTTTCTTTCTTTGCTGTGTTTCTTCCTGGTTTTGGAATTAGGCTAACACTGGCTTCATAAAAAGAGTTTGGCTGGGGTGGGGGGAGAGTGGTGGGGGAAAAATTCAAAC
>VMDR010021229.1:0-16982 GCA_007922815.1 Macrotus californicus | reverse complement strand
AGGACCCTGTGGGTCTCTCCAACGAGTTCTCCTGTGAGTCTGGGAGTGCCACTGCCTCCGCGCCCACAGGAGCTTTCAATCAGAGGCTCTGGGGCTTCGTTTCCCCGAGCTGGAACTCTGGGTTGCGGGGTCTGTCTCGCTCTCCAGTTGTTCCTCCCGGTTTATCCGCACAAGGGAGTGGGACTCCCGGTCCGCAGCCCCCAACTCTCCTGCTTTCTGCGCCCTTCCCCGGTCCGCAGCCGCCAGCTCTCCCAGCCAGCCGCGCCTTTCCCCGGTCTGCCAGCGGCCCGTCTCGCCCCTCCTACCTGTATGGATGAAAGTTTCTCCTTTAGTTTCTTGGTTGTCGGACTTCCATACAGTTCGATTTTCTGTCAGTTCTGGTTGTTTTTTGTTTTAAAATTTGTTGTTGTCCTTCTTTTGGTTGTACGAGGAGGCACAGTGTGTCTACCTATGCCTCCATCTTTGATCTCTCCTTTATTTTGTTTTTATTACTCATTCTCATACATGTGCCATATAAGTATATTTCTAATGAGACAATCCTGGCTTTAAAATTCTGTCCTGTCATCAATCATAGGGTAGTTGGGGAATATCCTGATTTTCTATTGAGAAAATATGAGTATTATCGATAAAAATGTAACTAACACACTTTTTGATCACCATTTAGTGCTAAAACAATGAGTAAGATATTAAGTTAAATATACTTCATTCCTAATGTCTCAAGTTGCCACAAAGATGTTGGTGATACAAACAACAAAATAAGAGTTTTCAGCTGAAATCTTATATCTCTATCCTTTATATTCATATACAAAGATGTCTACTAGAAGCTAAAAGAGTAAATTCAGGTAAAATCCCACAATCCAAAAAGCATCCAAATTATTTGGGTCAGCACACTAAGCTTCATAGATAATAGACATTTGTTGCAGCCTGTGGGCTGGGATTTTCAGGCGGGATGAACTGGGTACCAACCAGCTGTGTGAACCCAGGGAGGTGACTTCTGACTGGACCACAGTTCCTTCTCTGTCAGATAGGAATCGAGAGAACATCACCAATGGCGCCCACCTCTCCCGTCCTATCATCCTGTTTCATGTTGCAGAAAATGATGAAGGAGGTTGAGTGATAGTCACTGGTAAGTGACAAATAATAGATCTCCTTCTAAATTTAACTTTCCCATCCTCTCCCTCTTCTTTGAAGATAAGCAAAATAACCCAAAACGAGTTATTTTTCTTACAGGCAACACATTTAATCTGGATCAGTAAAACATTGAGTCTAGCACATTATTATTTTATGAATGTGTTCAAACCACTATTTCTTTGGGTGATTCTGGAAGAGGTACATCCTTTTGTTATACATAGAAATCTTAAGCAACTAACATCATATTTTTATTTACATAGGATTTACAGTTTTCCAAAGCATTCAAATACAGTTTCTCATTTAATGCTCAAGAAATCTCTGGTAGTTAAGATTCTCTGCATTAGACAGATAACAGAACTGAAGTTCAGAAAGGTCAGTGCAGGCCCAGGTCAGACAACTATTAAATGTAGAGCTAAGTTTCAATTGTTATTATCAAACTCAGTCCTTGCAGTCACATTATTCATGCAGGTGATGCTGCTAAGTAAGAGGAAAAGGGAATAAAAGGTTTATTTATACATTCAAGAAATATTTGCCAGGTACTTACTCTATGCCAGACACTCTGCTAGGTGCCGGGGAAAACCAACCCCCACGCCATCCTGCCCTCCTGGACTCCCAGCCTGTACACGTACAGGAGAGACTCAAATGGACAGAACTAACTAGATGATCAGGGCAGACATTACACCTGCCACACAGAGATACAGGAAAAGAGCTGTGGCAGTGCACTGTCTGAACAATTCACTCTGTTTATGAGTGAGCCACAGCGAGTGTCAGGTACTAAGCTGGACCTTGACGAATGAGGAGTATTTCGACAGGGACACGGGAGGGGAAGACATGCCAAAGTGAAAAGAAAAGTACGTGTCACAGCTCAGATGGTGAGAGTGCAAGGCTTACCTCGGGAGGCAGTTCTTTTGGCCAGGATGGCAAGATGAAGACTGAGCGGGCACCAGCTTTGTTCAAAGAAAGCCAGGCCAGCTCTGAGGCAAACCTCCTCCCTGTGCTCTAATGCTCCAAGCTTTCCCTGAGAGGGCGCCCACTGGCTTTTTGGCTTCAGAATAGCCTTGAAGAATGTTTCTGACTGTGTGTTGTGCCCATCAGTAGCATTGGCATTACCTGGCAACTTGCAGAAATGCAAATGATCAGGCCCTGGCCACAAACCTGATAAATCAAAAGTTCTGGGAGTAGGGCTTAGCACTTTGTTTTAATAGTTATACAGGTGAAAAAATTCCTTCTGCCAACTTGGATGTCTGCCTTTTACCATAAGGTATCAGTTCTAGCCCCAGACTACCTGAGCCACCGCCCTAAGTCTGTAGACTAAATCTGTGTGTGTGTGTTAGGTTCGGTGACCAAAGGTAAAGTGAACTACTTGGGAATGAAGGAGGAACTTACGCAGAGGTACAGAGTCACCACTCCTCAGAACTGCTGCTGATTTGAGTAGATGCTGTCTAAGACCCTACTCTCCCTGGGATAAACTCTTGTGACACAGGACTTAATGTTAGCCATTCTATAACACCACATTTCAATGGCTCACAAATGGGAATTGAAAAATACCCTTTATGGGACACATATGCCACATTCAAGTGTGACAGTTACAGAAGAGATTATGGGCACACCCATTTTTCAGCAAACCTCTGGTTTAGCTTAGAACCGGTTGCGATCCAATTTGATAACTAATCACCGAGTTCCCTCTATGTCATCACCATGATTAGGCAGCAGGTGGTGATGGGTAATAGATGCAGTTCATGTTTTCAAGGAGTTTACAGTCTGGTTTTTTGGTTTTTGAATGATCAAAAATTGCTCTCACTTTTCACTAGCTAACCCCAGGAGTTTCTCTGATTCCTACCTGAGGAGTTCCTTCCAGGAACGCTTACCCAGGCTCACTGTCTCCGCCCATTGGAACCTGTCAAAGCTGACCTCAAGTGCCACTACTTTCCCCTCAGCCACATATAATCTCCTCTCAGACAACACAGACTGAAGAATGATTTCTCCTTCACAGAGCTCTGTGGCCTTCTGGGGACATACAACAGATCTGTATTATTAAAAATATTCTCATTAGTTCCTGTAAGCCCCATAAGAAAACCCTGATGCAAATTATTTCTAAGTAAGAAGAAGACAATGGATCAAATTTTCATTAAATCAGAATAAACAAATAAAACTCCTTTTAATATCTATTCCTCATTTTGGAATTCTTAAAGTGATAAGTGCCACACAGAATTTATAAATATTGCACATCACATAACAAGATATATAAAGGACCTCAGGGTTTTGCCATTGCATGAAGAGATAAAGGATTATTATGTTAGTTATGAATTTTAGACTTGGAAGTAGGTATGAAGGAACCTAGTATTGGGGGGACAAGTAAGAGAGCTAGGAGTAAGCTATAGGTTATCTGGCTATGCTTCTTAAGTCCTCCTTAACTGGTATTAATGGGTAATATGTCATAATGTCACACAGGAAGGATTATTTGGGAGATAATTGATTGCTACAAGATAATTTCAGAAAAACAGAGTTTATTTGTTGCCTCTTGCTACCAAGAATGGCTAAAATCTGATCTACATAATAAAATCAATACAATAACATTTTGAATTTACATATGCTATTATATGTGATATTTCAATTAAGGTTCACAATAGCTCTGTCCTACCACAGTATCTTGCCATAGGTGGGTATTCAATACACCCATGAGAAAGGACAAAACAAATAATAGGAAGATTAAAGATCATTAGCCCAATTTTATAGATAACAAAATGAAGCCTGAGCGTGGGCAAAAGTAAAAGAGCCTGGGAGTGGCTGCTTTGGAGCAAACAGAAGATTCTTGAACACAGCCCATTCCTTCTCCCTCACATACTACGTCAGGCAGGACAGACCTGAGTACCACTCCTCTCTGTGTGTGTCAAAAAGGCTCACAGTTTTCATATGTGCAAGAGAAAGAGTGTTCTCATGAGGCTTCCCTGATAATCTCTCGCTGTGCAGAAAACCCCACCGCTCCTCAGCCATTTCTGACAAATCGGAGGAGGAAAAAAGAGTCAACTAGATTGACTGACCACATCTTTCACTTTTCAAAGGAAAGTTACAGTTTTTCACCTCATTCCCTGAAACAATAAATAAAGAATCTGGAGGGGATAATGGGGGGAAAAGAGGGGATGGGTTTTCAGGAACATCTATAAAGAACACATGGGCAAAACCAAAGGGGGGTAGAATCAAGCTTGGGAAGTGCGGGTGGCTGGAGGGAGTGGTGGGGGGAAAATGGAGACAACTGTACTTGAACAACAATAAAAAAAGTTAAAAAAAAAGAATCCTTCCAATTCTGTACTTAAGAATAAGAAACCCAGGCTAGAAATAAAAACTCCATATGAACATAATGCAAAGCATTTGCTGTACATTTTATTGAAGCCCTCCTTCAAGCATCTGTGTATGTAGCATCCATAATGTGAATTCCTCCCCAGACTCCGTGTGGCAGAGATGTCTGCTACCTGACCAATAACTATTCTCACTTCCTCCTTCTTAACACAATCTCCATCACTACAGCAGGAATGTACCCAGCTACGTACACCCGCAGATAAGTTTCCAAATTTAAACAAAGTGATTTTAAGAAGGATTTAGGGAAATGAGAAAGTATTCCATTGGCAGGCCCTCCCTCTGTCTGAAACTCAGATGTGATGATTGGAGCTGCAAGACAGACTGTTTGACCATGAAGTGACCTTGAGGATGGAGGCTACCCAACAGGAGTGGCAGAATGGAAGGACAGAAGAAAGCTGAGACTGATAAAACCCTGTCACCATCATCTGGCCGTAGATTGCCCACCTCTTGACTTCTGTGTTAGGGAAAAATCGATTCCATTTAGTTTAAGTCACGATTATTTCAGATCTCTGTTACTAGTTGACTAGTTTAATCATAACGTATGAATCCCCCCAAACATGGACAGAATAAAAAGTCAGAAAAACTTTATGACTAAATTTTAGAATTAAAGACCAACTAAGTAATAGATGGGCCAGTGTTCCATACCAACGAGAACTAAAAGAAGCAGATAATTTTCCCTAAATAGGCAACCAGAAATGGAACTTAATCAGGAGTCTGAGTCATGGCAGGAAAAAAGAGATGACGGTGTGTGGAACCTGCATAACGATGCAGCGGGGGAGGGGGGGTGAAGTACAGCATGAGGGCTTCAGAGCAAAAGATTAATGGAGCTGGAGAGAAAGGTGCATTGTCTGGAACTCAAGGGGGTAACATTACCAGCCCCCCACCTAAGACAGAGTCAGAAAAGAAATTCCCTTACCCCAGTGGTTCTGGAAAAAAAAATTTTCTCTTGTAATATCTGGCATAGAACTTAACAACGGGTATGTGTTCAATAAATGTATGTTGATTAATTTATAGCTATCCAGAAAACCAATGATTGAAGTTCCCCTGCGAAGCCTTATTCTCAAAAGATTGCATGCATGAGATACACTGTTTCAGCCCAGTCCTTTCTCACTCACCTTCAGCTGCCACTGGAGAACACCACATTGAAAGGGGGAAAGATGGTCATGGGGATGTAAAGTATAGCGTCGGTAATATCGTCAACGATAATAGTGTAGTAACTATGCGGGATGCTAGTTGGGGCTTAGGAATATCAGGAGGAACAACTTGTAAAGAATATGATTGTCTAACCACTATGCTGTCCAACTGAAACCAACACAAAATAATACTGAATGTGACCTGAAATTGAAAAAACTTAAACATTACAAAAAGAAAACGCACATAGAAGTAATTGCAAGCAGCAGTTACATGTCATCAAAGCCTCAATGTACAAAGGCAAAGAGAGTTTTAAAACACTCAGCATTAACTTGTGACTGCCTTTAAAACTCTACACTTGATCTGGACACATTAGTTTCTAAACCAAGGTGGTTGGGCCCCGTCTCTTGAACCATTTTCAGTTGTTGGATGTCGGGTGAGGGAGGTACTACCGGCATCTGGTGGGTAGAGGCTAAGGATGCTGTTTACCACTCACACTATAGTGCACAGGATGGCCCCCACCTCGGAAAGAGTTATCCCACCCAAAATACAGCTACTTCAAGGTGATGGTGCAGTCTCCCCAGTGTTGACCATCTTTTAGTTTATGTAATATTTATGAGCTCATATTTAGTTCATGGAATATTTTTCAGAGCATTTAACAAGAAAAAACCTAACAGTGCAGTATCATACAAATATGATGTATGATCTGTAATATTTCATACTACTAAGCCTCCACTATATTTCCTTCTTTATAAAAGGCTGGAAATAAATAATAGCCACAATTATTAAATACACATTATTTAGCAGGAATAATGCAAAAAATCTTTACGAAGAAATCCTATTGAATCTACAGAACTTTGCTGTGGAGTAGCTGTGACTCTAATCATTTTACAGAGAGAACTGTAAGATTATGAGAGAGACAATCCCATGTCCAAGGTCATAGAACTTAAAAATAAAAATAAAAATCCCAGAGGAAAACAACCACAGGAAGCCTAATGCGTAATCATGAAATTGCTGCTATTCTGGATACTTGTGTTTAGTGAGCCAAGAAGATTTTCCCCCTTGAAGTCCATGAAAACATTAACTTTCCTACACAGAATGCTCCCTGAAATGCACTATACATTTCTGCTCTTTATTAGGCATGTAGTACTTAACATAATTTAATCTAATCTTTTCTTAACCTGTGAGAATGGTTGCAACAAATGCCCGTGTTTTCCTGTAGCTGCCATGTCCTCTGGAGCTACTAAAATGCACAGGGCTTCTTGTCTCCTCATTGGATGCCCCAATGCTTTTAGAGTCTTTCTGCCTGATTTTTATCATCTTTCTTTCTCTGCCTCTTCTAGCAGAGTCATGACTGCCTTTTCCACTATAACCACTGTGCCTGCCTTCAGGGGCTTCTAGTCTTCTATGAGATGAAGAAAAAAAAAAATAGATCACCAGGTCTGTTAGAACGGTGTCTAAAATTATATCCTAAAAGAATATCCCACAGTAGGGTGGAGGGAGGGACTGAGAACATGTAAACTTCAGGGTATCTCTTTATCTCTTCCAAATCCTTTGTGGCTTTATTTCCTGCTTTGCAGCTAGGTTCTAGCCAGTTGAGATTGTTGGACCTAGGAGCTTCAGACTCATGAGGTATTAATGATAATGGACATTTTATTCATCATAATTTAGAAAATCCTATACTTGGCTGTATTTTTGTGGAGTGTTGTGCTATGCTCCCCCCACCCCAAGTATGTCTACTAACAGTTAAACCCAAATTTGTCAATAGAAACACAGGTCCTATATATGTCCAATCAATACCTTTAGTATTTAAACATGTGGCTCCCCATTTTTAAATTGGAAAAGGATTAAAATACTAATAGAATTATCAAAACTAATAAATGTGGCAAGCTATGAATTTTTAAAGGCTGTTTTACTCTGGGGGAAAAACTGTTTCCCCAGTGAGGCCCACGAGACCATTTGGGGTTTTTTTTGTTGCTCCATCATTGCTCCTTTGGAGAATGAAATGGACCCTTATCTGCAATTGCAGGTGCAAAATGGTGCACGGCAGAGATGCTGTGAGGTTTAACCAGGACAAAATGCAATCAGACACATCAGTGATTCTGGAAATGGCAAAACAAAGAATGAAAAAACTGCTCAGTAATCTATCGGTCAATTGTTTTAAAAATATCATATTTAAAAAGATTTTCAGTATAGTTTTATGTCAACAAGACAGGCCCATGTTTTGGTTGAAAGTTGGATGAAAGATGGTACAGGGATCAACCAAGGAACATTCATGCACAGCCCATGGACAGGGGTAACAATGTGGGGACTGACCTGGGGAGGGCGGTGGGCCTGGGTGGAGGTAGGGAAATGGAGAAAAAGCAGGAACAATGGTAACAGCATAAACAATAAAAATAAATAATTGTTTTTAAAAAGAAATTGCCAGTTGTCAGGTACTGAGAGCTTGGCATTTCTGAGCACCGCACTGCTTCTGTGGCTCACCGCTGGCCTCTTTCAACTCGAGATCATCTGCTGGTTTGCCAGAGTGCTCCCTCGAGTACCCGAATTCTGCCACCAGCAGTTTTATTACATTCTGCCTTGACTTTGGGCAGCTGAGCAAGCTTCAGCCTTTGCACCGAGATCATCAGGGAGAGCAGAGCAATGCAGAGTTTGGAGCACGCTCACTAGTAGATGAAACTTTAGAGGGTGTTAGCTTCACCCTAGAAAGCAGGGCATTTGTTTTATTTGGAACATGGAGGGTGGGCTTAAGAAGAGATAAAAATTCTACCTTTCTCTTAAATCATGGTTTTACGTAACTTAGCTTTTCAATGAAAATAATTTATTTCTCCGGTGGAAGATTCAGTATGAAATTACCACTGCAGTGAAGACGATCAGAAAACTCATCGGCTACCTATCAAAATAGTTATCCAATTGGGCCTGAAGATGTAATGACTGAAAAGGTGGCAGCATTTTCCCTTGAAATCTTTACAGGCCTCTGCACTTGTTCTAGAGTATCTGTGAGTTGTTACATTCTAGAAGCCCATGCTAGACCCTTTGCAAAGTACCACAAAAAGAAAACGTTATACTTGATCCCTGTCTTCCTGGGATTCAACTGGCTATCCAGGATGCTGAGCTGCTTCCCCATGTGCTTTGAGTGGACCGTGGCACAGAACAAATCAGGTTTGCAGATCACAAGATTGTTAGATTCAACTGCTGATGCTAGGTTGCCACTGGTAGAAAAACATGAGCTCAGGAATAAATATCTTCTCTTCTAAAAAGACTCCAGGAAATTCCAGCCACTGACAGTAAGTCTACAGAAGTACATTAATTAGTGTGACATCATAAATTAGTGTGACATCACAAGGAAAGAAATGTTGATACATCTTTCCACACTTCATTTTCTCTCTCCATATTGCATTAAAACACACAAAAACAAAAACATGATATGATATCAATAGCAATAGATGCTGATAAATATAGCAACAATTTTTCAGCCTCTGAGGTAAGAAACAAGCCTGTGGCCTCAATCCGAGATCCTGTGTTTACACAGGGCTGGAAGGGCAGCCGCCACCTTGGCCTTCCACTGTGCACTTCCACCCCAGAGATGCAGGAGTGAGAAACCCGACATCCACCTCCCCACCCATACAGCAAGAAAATGGCTTGCTGTGCCATTGGAGATGATTTCGTTTCTCCTGATATCTACTCCTTTCCTAATGCGGCATTAATGTGCTCTCTTAAATGGAAATGTGCAAACTGGAATGTCCAGTGGTACAGAAAGATAAAGCCTAAGAAAGGAATGTGAAACTGGTGGTGGGCACTGGAGAAGACAGGAAGAGTCTTAAGAGTTGTCTACTCTGTTTCTCAAAAAAATCAGAAAATTATTTCAGATCAGTCAGGGGGAAAAATTAACTTTTTCACAGCCAAAGGACAAGACTGCACTGGTTAATTTTATGTGTTCATGCGGGATGGTCAGGGAGCTGGTAAAACATTCTTCCCGGTGTGTCTGTGAGGGAGTTACTGGGAGAGATTAGCATTTGCATCAGTAAACTGAGCAATGCTAACTAGCATCTTCCAATCCTTCCAGGGACTGATGGAAAGAAAAAAAGAAAAGAAGAGACAATTCGGTTGTTTGTTTTTGCTGATAAATCCATCTTCTCCGCCTGGGACATGGCTGTTTCGGGTCTTGGACCTTTGGATAAGACCTGTAATTTACAGCACTGTCTTTTCCAGTTCTCAGGCCCTGGACCTCAGACTGAAACTAGACCACGTGCTTTGATTGTAGGACTGCGCAGTCCCCACAAACATGTGAGCTGATATACATCCTGCTGGTTCTTTTTCTCCATAGTACCCTAGTACACAGGAAGCCAAAGATACTCCCTATATAGTTAGAGACTTACTAACTGATCTCCTAAAAATTAGTGAATAGCTTTGCACATCAAATAAACCTCCAATTTAATGTCTAAGAGATGGAATCTGTTACATTTCTTATTGTGGAATAAGGGAGAACACCGAAGCCTAGTTATTGAAAAACGCTGAGCTTGGCTCCATGCTCAAAAAGGAGTAAAAAGAGGGATAGAAAAAAGACACCAGTGGGACTCATGCTACAAAGTTGGAATGAGAGGAAATTACTCTGAAGGTGCAGAAGAAAGCCATGATTGTATTATTAAAAATGTAATATTAACAAAAAGATCTGAAAATGTTTGCTCTGTGCTTTCCGGTAAATACATGGAAGAGTAGACTTGTTAAAGGAAGGGATGAATGAAGAGATAGAAAAGTAATTTACAGACACTCACAATGAAATTATTAAGAAACCTGACTGAGACTAGCAAGGTAGTAAAAGCCAAATTAAATCCACATTGGAAATGGAAACGAACAAAAGTGACACATTGTAAAACAAATATATAAATCATTGGTATAAAAGAAGGGATTTCCTTCAAATCAGAAAATATGAAAGTTTATGAAAGGGGAGATCATAAATATAACCAAGACTATAGATTTATAGTTACAAATAATTTTGGTCTCTGAAGAACAGGTCTTACCTACTAGAAAATAAAACTAAACATTCCAACAAATAAAGGAAAGAATTCCTGAGTTGCAGACCAACCAGAGTCTGAGATTACGATGACAATATTCCAGACAAAATGTAATCAATCTGGCAAATAAAATAATGAAGGGTCAGCCCCCTGCTATCCCAGACCTGGTAATTCCTTGGGTCCTCTGTATTCAAGCCAGAAGGAGCCGATTCAAATCATGGCTTTACCACTCACAACCTGAATAAGTATGGGCAAGTTAATGTAACCTTGAGCTTGACATAAAAGTGCTACCTCTAGAAGTTTTCTCACCGCAAAACATCACGCTCTCTAATGAAAAATCCCTTTCATTCCTCTCCTACTGCATCTGACTCGGTCTGAGTAGCTTCCTTGCTCCTCACTCCAGGTCCCATGCCTTTCCTTCACCGGGGTGTGTCCAAAGGCATAATGTCAGGAAAAGAAAGATCAGAGGGAAAAGGAAGTAGCCTCATGATCATCCTCCCTGGAGTAGGAGCAACTGACCTCCAGAGAGAACCACGATTAACTTTTCATAAAAGATCCCCAAAGACATGTTACCATGGTCCTCCAGAGGTGACAGCCTTGTCTTATTTTTAGAGGCAGTTTTGTCTGAGTAGTTGAAGCATTCCCCTTGTTAGCTATATCTCCCATTTATTTTCATTACAAATTCATTCGCATAAATATGAGTCACTGAAAAATCCAAACTAATAGCTTCTAATAACTACATTAGCCAGCACATTAATTAGCACTCTACTGTGATCTGCCCTTAGACTTACCTGAAAGCTACCTAGGTTAGAGTAAGTTTCTAGCACATTCCTTTCCTGTGAGACTTTTAATATGCTTTCACTCTACGGCCGGCTGACCTGGGCACTCCAAAGAGAGGGGTACTTGGTGTGATAATATACTCACACCAAACTCTGCCCCAGCTTTGTACAGATTTAGTGTCTAAAGCTGGGGCTTCTACAATAATGCAAACTTCACACAGCTTCTTCTTTGTCCCCAAGTGTCGTTTTCACTACAACTTAGGACCAAACCTTAACAGCAAATCTTTTTCTATCAATGTTTTCCTTTATCCCATTTTACAGTCAAAGTTTTACCTACCATCCAAAGGAATAAATCATAATTAAGGCTTTTAATTAAATAATAACCTCAACAAACACACGGCTATTTATCTCTATTTAGTATGATTTTTTTTCTCTAAAGAACTTTGAGAGGCCTTGTTTTCAGAAAACCTGAGTTTTTCTCTGCATTCTCCTACCAACTAACTAGACTGAAGGCCACGCTTGTCCATCGGGGACTGAGGTAACACAGCGAAGGAGGCAAGGCCAGAGTTCTGGTCGTCGTTCTCTTCCGGCACCCACCCTGGACTCAGAAAGAAACAATACACCCTGAACTCAGAAGGAAACAGCATGCCTTGGAAAGTTTGAGGACAGAGAAAGCAGCAATCAAGAGAAATGATTTGTGTGGAAGCGCTCTGAAAATTCAGTTACTGATACAGTTGTATGTGCTGGGGAGTTGGGGGAGTCTGAAGAAGGAAAAGAGTACTGGATTTAGAACGGGATGACCTCAGCATAACTGCGGTACAGACACTGTCACATCACCACCCTGAGCATCAGTTTCCTCAGTGCGTGAATGGCACAACGGCGCTCTTCTGAAAGAGTTGTGCTGAAGGTCAAATCTAATACTTTAGTCGAAGAGCCTATCACAGAGCTTAGCACACTGTAGGGTCTCAGTAGCTGAAGTCCAAGGCTGGTAGGTGACTAGCTCTCTTGGTCTTTCATTTGCCACAGAACTGACTTCTCTGAAGTCTGTAAAGCCTTAGGCAGCTGAGGATCCTCGAGCAAACACATCGTCCAGTCCCTCTGGCCCCTTCCTGCGCATCTCCCTGACGGAAAACTTTGAGCATTTTGTAGCTCTCCCCATGTCAGAGAAGTCACTTAGAAGCTAAATTATTATTATGAAACATAAAGAAACATGGTCAAGCTGTCAGAATATTAAATAGGCTCTGACCTCTTCAGCATCAATTTTTCTTCCAGAATGGTTTCCTTCCAGCTGCCATCAATATACATTTTTGGCAGAAGGGATGCTAAAGAAAAAATCTTCCAGCTTGTTTCCAAGCATTTCACTGTTGCCAATACATATAGATCCTACAATAATGCTAACAACATCCATTTGTTCTATGCTTTGCAATTAACCTAGCATTTTGACTTGCATACTTGCATTATGTAACGCTGTTAGATAGACCGGCAAGTAGTAGTACCCCTCCTTTAGACACCTAGCTCCTGGGGGTCAAAGTGCCATGTGAGCTGCTCTGATTCCTACTACCAAGTGGTAGAGCAGATCCTGGGTCTATAAACATGGAGACTAACATGCTCTCCAACACACTGTCTACTTCCACCTCTCTCAGCAGAGGTGGGGCAGGAAGTGTGTGGGATTTTGAAGTTAACCCAGCGTCTTCCTCATTGTAACATACCTTAACATTTCATTTTGTGCCAACCAAATAAATCCTCCATGAGATTAAAAAAAGGACATCTAATAATAAGAGGAAGAGCTCTTATAATCCAATAAAACTAGCACTACTTAAATTAGACAAGTAGTAGCAATTAAACATCACTGAGTGTGAGTACTTCTTGTTTAAATGAGTGACAGACTTGCCACGTGGTTAAAACCGCTCCCCACAGTTGTTCCTAAGACTACATAGCTTTTGATTTTAGGAATTAGATCATAGCACTAAAACTACCACTGGCATTACTTTCTTAATTTATACCAAAAAAAAATTTTTTTAATCACCAAAAAGCCAACCCTACATCCATTTGATTGTCTATTGTTATTTTTTTCTGCAAGGAATACAGAATCCAGTACAAATCTAAATGATCTTTAAAATTTTTAGTAATATTTAGTTTTTGTACAGCTAAGTTATACCTACCTAGTATAGAAAAACCATAAAACAGAGACAAGCACAAAGAAGCAAAACAAAGTATTCAGAAATCACACCCCAAGTTCAATGAGATTTTTAGTGCATTCTTCCTGAAAATCCAGAAAAATCAGGCTCACAGTTGATCGAGGCATAATCATAAATATGATTTCTGTATTAGAGAGCTACAGATTTTTACTGAAATCCAGACAAAACATTTCCTGAGTGCAGGAAATAAATTCCTGAATAAAGAAAAAGGAGGCTGTAATTTTACACCTTCCTATTCTGCAATCATTTCAATAGGCTATCTTGAGTTTTATAGCAGTTTTCTACTCAGTTATATTCAGCTTTGCTTAATTTAAGAATTTATTTTCACTCTATGAACTGACTTTAGAAAGCAGCAAAGGGTTTATTATTTTTTCTATCATTCCCAAATTCACCAGAGATATGGGTACTTGTTCATCTGTAGTCAGAATATTTCAGAAAGATTTACAAGCCTTCTTTGTAGAACCTGCTTAAGTCATTTTTCCAGGTGTGTGTTAAAACTTAAATACAAGCGTTGTGACCCCTCTTTCAGCCCTCTAGACATGCACTACAAACAGGAGCTGCTACGAGACTTGTAGCTCCCTCACTTTTCACAGAACAGGGGCCATAGTCCAGGTTTGGACATTGGACTGGAATTGTAAGTAAGAAGACAAACTACTAGAGCTGGAAGCTGCCTTGGAGATCTTCAAATCCAAAGCCTTGATTTAATCCAACAAAACTAAGGAAGGGAAAGAAGCTCATGCAAGGTCAGTTTTGAGTGCAAACTTCCTGAAGGTCTAGCAGGTAATGACCTACAGCAGAACTCCGCAATGAATATTCTTCAACCGCACTGATACTATAATTTTTCCTAACAGTCAATCAAATGATAAATATTTAGAGGGTGCCAAGAATATGATTGACACTGCATTAGTAGATTGGAGATTAAAAGACACTATAATAGGATAGATAGATTGATAGATAGATAAATAGATAGGAGATAATATTGATATAGTTCTCACCCAAAATAAGTTTACTATGTGGTTAGGGAAGCAAAAACAAAAAAAGTACGTGGTTTGACAGGACCTTACTCATAGTTATATAACATCATTCATTACTCAATTATACATTGATCAAGGAAGTAGCTTCTATGTATCACATACTCTGCTAAGTGCTGGGGTCCAAACAATAGTTTCTGAGAATTTCCCAACCTAGTAGTGAGACAAGCATGTAACACCAGAAATAAATGCTACAATAGAGGGACCATGATAGCATAGAAGAGAGCAACGTTTTATGGAAAGGTCAGAGCACTTCACAGCAGAGGGCCCACCTGAGCAGTATTTTAAAGCAGGCGATCGCTGTGCGGAGATGGAGGGAAAGGATCTCTGATAGAAGGAACAACGCAGGTAAAGACCCAGGGGAGTGAATGAGCATAGCATATTGAGAATTGCAAGTATGGTGAATGGAGAACAGTGGTAACATATAAAGCTAAAGAGGTCAGTAGGAGTCAGACACTGATGCATTTTAACACCCGCCATGCTGTTCGGACTTTATCCCGAAGGCAATGAAAAACCAATAGAAATTTGGAGGGAGGGCATGGCCAGGCATGTATAATAAAGAGGTAGAAATCACCAATAATTTTATTCCTGAAAATGTGATCTAAGGATGTCCTATTAGATACATGCAAATAGTTAGCTATACAGACGTTTGTCATTGTGATGTTTGGAAAAACAAGAACTAGAAACAACCTAAACATCCAACAATGAGGAATTTGTTTAATAAATGTTGGTAGATTCTTAGAATGGATGAATGGGACAAGATGGCAGCTTAAACATATACCAGAAATTCCCTCTCCCACATCAAACTCAGAAATAACTGGGACAATAAATAAAAAGAAATGACAACATAAATGAGGTATAATTGAAAACAGAATACTCTCAACAAAGAATGGATGAATTCTGAATGGCAGAAACATAGAGGCAACCCATAGTAATAAATAGGGGGAAAGCTACTAGCGCATAGCAGGTTGAAAACAAACGTAGATATTGGGTCAGGATTTTTGATGGGAACAAGCAATGGAAAACAAATGTGACTAGTGCATGGCAGGTGAGGTAAAGACGGGCTTACAAAATGAATCCAGAAGGTAGGCTTGTACTGCCTACCCGAAGAAAATGTGACGAAAAAGCTCTTCCCACTCTGAGAATTTTCAAGAAACGAACATTGACATGAGCCTGACTGACAGATAGTACCAACTCTTCCTTTTCCAAATTTTTAATGTATTTTTTCCCTTAGCATTTATTCTCCTTATACCTGCCCACCCCCCACTGCCACAATCTCCACACTGTTGTCCATGTCCATGAGTCTTTTTTCCTTTTTGCTCAATCCCTTTACCTTCTAAACCCCTCTAAGCTGTCATCCTGCTCTCCATCCATGAGCCTGTCTCTATTTTCCTTGTTAGTTCAGTTTGTTCTTAGATTCTACATATGAGTGAAATCATATGGTATTTGTCTTTCTCTGACTGGCTTATTTCACTTAGCATGTTCTTCAGGTCCATCTATACTGTCACAAAGAGTAAAACTTTCTTTTATATAGCTGACTAGTATTCCATTGTGTAAACGTCCCTTAGTTGTTTTATCCACTCATCTACTGATGGACACTTGGGCGGCTTCCATATCTTGGTGATTGTAAATAATGCTGCATTGAACATAGGGGTGCTTATGTTCTTTCCAATTAGTGTTTTGGGTTCCTTCAGATATATTCCCAGAATATATGGGATCACTGGGTCAAAAGTCAAATCCATTTTTAATTTTTTGAGGTATCTCCATACTGCTTTCCACAATGAGATATCACCTCACACCTGTCAGAATGGCTATCATCAATAAATCAACAAACAAGTGTTGGCTAGGGTATGGAGAAAGGGGAACCCCAGTGCGCTGTTGGTGGGAATGCAGACTGCACCAACTCTTAAAGTGTGTTTCGGAGAATCCTCATGGTTCCTGGAATCTCTCCATGGGATTCACGAGGTCAAATCTATTTCTGCAATAACATTAAGGTATTCTATGTCTTTTCCATTATCAATCTCTTATGGTAATGTGTTTCTTAGAGGTCCCATGCTATGTGCTAACATTGTATGATAAATTGCATCAATATTGGAAAGATATGTGTAACTCAGTGAACAAATATTTTCTAAGTGATCAATGTCAGATGTTAAAACATAAATCAGGTATAAAAGATCCATTCAGTGTAAGACATAGTGTATAAAAAGTTTACTGGCATGACTTGAAATACCCAATTGTAACTAACTTTTAAGAAAACTTCACTCTTTGTGTTCTAATATAGTGTTAAAGAAGAAATCCATATTTATTTGAAAGAACTTTGGAAATATTCCTCCATTTTCC
>VMDR010021228.1:0-16985 GCA_007922815.1 Macrotus californicus | reverse complement strand
TGTCAAGTACAGAAAGAACCTATGCTGATGGGATCGTTTTAAAGGACTCTTGAACCCACCTGACCCCATCACAGAGCTGCCCAGCCTGCTCTTTGCATGTGCCTTCAGCTAGTCGTGCTGGGTGTAGCCATGTCTGCGTTTCCAAGGGGAGCTGTGAGGTGCATGGTCAACTTGTTGCTGTTACCAGGACTTTCCAGTCACCATAGTTCATTATTTGATTTGTTTTCATGTAAACACACATAAAACGTGGTGTCTTTCTTAGAATATCATGTGTTAAGCAACTAGGCATGGAAAACTAAATGTTACTGTTTCTCGTTAGCTGCAAAGCACATATGCACTAAACACATTTGCTGTTGGCATGCTGCAGTTGGGGACAGTGGACATTGCGGTAAGTGGAAGAGACAAGGCCTCCATCCACTTCGTCTCAGATAATCCGTGTCCATGAGAACTCTGCCCTTGTGCCCCACAAAGGCCGCGGCTGGACTGCAGGTCCCAGCATCTCAGAGCAGTTGCCCCCGGTGACTTCACTCCAACCCACCACCCTTTGTTTCTACAAGCCCTGGAAAGTTCTGGCCCTCTTACTCAGTAACAGTGTCACTTTCTGATCAATGACACACTGTTTGCGAGTGAAACAAGAACACCAACAAAATGAGTACACAGAGCTTCTTACAGTTCATTTGACTCCCACAAAAGTCCCTTAGCCATGTTGTTATTTCTGTCTCCATGTGAGAGATGAGGACTTCAAAACCCAAGTCTCTGGGATTCCCACCTGTCCTTTCCCCCCATCACACCCCATCTCTCGGTCAGAAAAACACAGAGATGCACTTTGGACTCTGTTGTTGTTGCTAATAATGCTTCCTTGATCAGCCCACAGCAGTCCAGTCCTGCCTGGCACCTGAGAACTGAGTATCTGAACAAATGTAATTTACCAGTAGCTGCCACAGCAAATCAATAAACCTGTGTAATAGCAGGAAACTGTGTTAGTGAACATAACATCTCATTCCATTCATCAGTCCTCATTCATTACATGTTGGGGCTTTTCTACCTGGCGTGGTTTTGTCTCACAAGAATGAATGTGAACGTAATAGAAGCGTGGCGTCAAGTGCTGTGTGTGTAATATTCCGTATGCAGTGCTACCAGCCGCTGTGGGAGTGCATGAACTCACGGACACCGTGACCTTGCCTGGAATATAAAGTGCATGCAGAATGTAGACATATATGAATATGTAACTGTCTCCCTGTTTTCCTGTAGAAATGTTTAGAAATACAGAGATATGCTCCCAAGTAAAAAAAAAAAGTAACTTTCTTTTAAATCACAAATTTTGAGGTTAAAGCAAAAATCTGATTTGAAAGCAAACACCAAACCAGTTGTTGGGTATTTCCAGTGTAACTTGTGTACAAACTACTGTACTTGACCTCAGATCTTTCTGTAAAGAATCCAGGAAGGGTGTGTATACCTGTAGTGTGAGATTGACTTCAAATGAACGTAAACAGAGAGATTAAACAAAGCTCAAATCTTCAATATGAGAAAAATATATTTCTATGCTCCGACTTGCTGGAAACATTTTATTTATTGAAATGTATATGACTATCTACCATTTCATCAAATTATTTACCCAAGTGGAACGGAAGAAATTGCTTGAAATGGAATAATCGTACCTCTGTTGTCCACAGTCAGAAGCTAAGTTTTAAGGAGCGGGTGCGCATGGCTAGCCCAAGAGGCCAGAGTATTAAGAGCAGACAAGCCTCAGTAGGTGACAGGAGATCCCCAAGCACTGACATCACAGCCGAGGGCAGCCCCACCAAAGTGCAGAAGAGCTGGAGCTTCAACGACCGAACCCGCTTCCGGCCCTCACTGCGCCTCAAAAGTTCTCAGCCAAAACCAATGATAGACGGTAAGCCCTGCTTTTCCATAACCATTTTTAATTTGATAGGCTGTATGAGTGATATTATGAAGTAATTAATTCTCCATGGTGCCACCTGAAGATAGAAGGAAACAAGCTCAGGGAAAGAATCACTCGTTTGTTTTATTGGCAATTTATTCATGGCCTTGGGCAAATGTACGAAACATATGTTTACTCTTGGAAGTAACTTTGGCAGCCAAATCTAAATTTCAAAGAAATCAAACAAAATGTTGTTAATCTTGCATTCATATCTACAACACATTACTATTTATCAGACAAGGTCTATGTCAAGATCAGCGTGACTGTCCTTTCACTGCGTAGGTTCTGTCTGGCCAGCAGAGGCCCGACACCCAGAGTGGGCACTCTGAATGTCTCGAAACACACTAAGAAGGGTAACAGCACCTTTTGGGACAGAAACAAGGTGCCATTGTCCTTTCCACTGTGCCCTGTTCACTACTAAATCAGAGTCCACAGCTTATTTTCCCTTAGAAAAATTCCTGTTGCAAGTTCTTATCTAATGATAAGTGGAATTCAAGTCCTCCCAAGGGTAATTAACCTATTTTATTTATCATACTATGTGGCAAAAGCCTACTTGCCAAGACATTTTATTGAGTGCCACATAATTTTCATGTTTATAAAATCAAACATTTTCTTTTTCATTTAAGATTAGCTTGGCTTTCCTTTTAAGTATGTCCCCTGGGATTTCTTACACTGGGCAAAGAACCAAAATCAAATAGCATCTTCCATTTATGCATGAAAACTGCGAAGGCTATCAGTTCTTCTGTTCTCGTTCCCTAGCATAACCTGTATTTTCCCAGGCCCTGAAAGCCAGGGGGATAAAATTAACAACCGGGCGTCATAATCGCAGTAATCCTGGGCTCCCTGCAGTGAAATCCCTGAAATCCCCATCCATGGGTTCCTTCCAGCCCATTCAGAGATCCTCAGGGACATCCTCTCTCTCAAGTGAGCGACATAAGTCCCCCCTGCCCACTTCTCCATTCTCTGCAGTCCCATGGACACCATGCTCCCCAAGTAGATGGCTAGCAGTTGGCCCAATGTGGCCCTTCGGGCGCGGCTTGCAGCTCCTATCTCGGCTGCAGGTCATGCTGATCCTGCCAGCTTCCCGCCACCGGTCACTGTGCTGAGGTAGAAAGTGGCCCCTCTACCAGCCCTGGACACTTCTCCATCAACCCCTGGCAGCACAGATTTTCGGCGTCCTCCTGTTTCCACACTCTCCTCCCGAGGAATTTGGCTGAAAGCCTCTGAACAGCTGAGTCAAGAGTTACCAGCTACAGGGCTTCATGTTGCTCTCAAAATAGACTTTCTGAATATAAATGAATCCTTCCTTTCTGGAAGGCAGTTTGGCAACGTATATCAAAAGCCTTTACATAAGCCTAAACTTGGGTACATCCTACCCACCAATTCCCCTTCTGGGATAGAATCTATACACTGAAATAATAGCAGACATTAGTAATAATGTTATAAATTAAAAACTATTGACATATTGACATGGAAAGATCACAAAAAGTAAATTATTCCAATTTGCTTTATGTGTGTGTGTGTGCGTGTAAATTTTTGTATTTTATAGCAAAATGCCTGGGAAGACTTTCAATGTATGAAGTTACCTGCATATGGTGAAATCATAGTTACGTTTTGTTTCTTCATTTTGCTCACCTGAATTTCCTCCAAACACCTGTTCTTAACATTGATTTCCTCCCCAGTGGAAGGAGCGCCAGGTCTGAGTGCTGGAGATCCGCCTTCTTGACTGTAGACATAAACTGTCTGATGAGGTTTAGCAGCTCCTACAACAAATAGGGCTCCTGGATTGGGCTTCATGGCTGCCATGAAGTGTCACAGACTGGGTGGCGTAAACAGAAGAAATTTATTTTTTCACATTTCTGCAGGCTAGAAGCCTGAGATCTCCTTGGCTTGTAGATGGCCACCTTCTCCCGGTGTCTTCACTTTATCTGTGTCCAGGTTTTCTCCTTTTATAAGGACGCCAGTCACTTTGGATTAGGGCCTATGCAGATGAGCTCATTTTAGCCTAATTATCTCTTTAAAGACCCTATCTCCACATCAAGTGACATTCTGAGGTACTGGGGATTAGGACTGCAACATGTCAATTTGGGAGGGATACAGTCCAGCGCAGAGCAGAGCCCCAGCACACCACATCACAGCATCTCCGGGCAAGCTGGCTGTGCCTGTGTCTTCACACCTACCCCTGGGTTCACACTGTGCAAGAAGCATGTGTTACCCACAAGGGGTCCATACGCTTCCAGCCTGAGCTTCAAAAAGCATCCGGCTGTGCTGTGAGGTCCTTCCAGCCAGCTGAGCACATCTAAACATAATATTCAAAGACTCTGGGTTCTGAATGTGAAAAATGAATTCTACTTATGGCCAGAGGAAAAGCATTTTTCAAAGACTCCTGTAGTCAGTACTCTCCATCACAGTATTTTCAGTTACTGCAAAGATGTCACAGAGGTCAGACAGATAGAAACAGAAGTCCTATTCTCTGCCAGACCACAAATTGGAAAGGTCTCCTGCCATTCATTTTCTGCATCATTCCATACAACTGCAGCTCTGTTTCATTAGAAAGGAATTGCTTCTCTCTGGTTGATGTTCGTCTCAATTGGTTCTGAGCTCCCCGAGTGACAGGAGGCCTGATTGCTATTCCATTGAAGTAGGAATGTTGGCTGCCCCCGCCGGCAGAGACCCTGATTCCTGACTCCTCATTTATCCAGTAGTCCAGAATCCTAACCACTGATTTAACTCAACATTAGGTCTTAGGAAAACAAAAGTTCTCTTTTCATACAAAAAAAAAAAAAAACCCTGAAGTAAGTTCAATTGAAGTAAACTTTACTCCTGAATTATACATTTTTATGTATAGTGCCTCTCTAGGTTTTAAGTATTTCTAAAACCCACTTACTACTCATAGAAAATCACATACAACACTACAGCCAACTCCCAAATACAGGGTAGGACCAAAGTTGGTTTACAGCTGTTTGGAAGAAAGAAATACAATAACTAATAAATAAAATACAAGAATAAATTCTGTTTCACATACTCACAACTATAAACCTAATTTGGCCCTGCCCATATTTCAGATCTATTTGCTGCTCATTTCCTTCCAGGGTTCCTTTTTCTACATCTCTCGCTCCCGTACGTATTGTAGGCGTCGCATCGCCCATTAACAGCTCCAAGAGAGAGCATGAGCAGCAGAAAGAATAATGGAAATTCCGGCTGGCCTTTAAGTTAATAACTAAGTTACATTTGGAAAATAGTGGGCTGTAACTGAAAAATACTATAATAGAAAGACAAAAGAAATTTAGGATTAATCTGTAAATTTTAACAATTACTGTGAAATCTCAGAGCCTTTACTGCAGGTGGTATTACAGTTTATAGTTTATAGTTTATAGTTTAATGATGCTTACAAAAGGTTACAGAATATTTCATGTTGTTTTTTTTTTACTATAAATTTGGATGAAATGCACACATTACACTTAAAAAGGGCACGGTTGCCTCCTAATAGTTCCCATTCATGTGCACCAGGGAAGCAGAAAGTGTCGACACCAGAAATTTCCAAATGGCAAGAAGGCAAGAAGTAAATTGTAAAGGACTGGTGTGGTGTGGCCATAGCAAGTTTATTTCAATCAATATGATATGAAGAGTATTTTTAGTTTATAAATCCAAAAATAAGAGAGAACTATTTCATTAATCAATAAATAGTAGTTAAGCCTCTTCATATAATTGTTTTAATTAGGCTGGATATGACTTTAGGTTCCACAGGTAAGTGCAGTCATGTGCTTTTTCTTTCTCTGACTGGCTTATTTCACTCAGCATAATGTCCTCCAGGCTCTCCCATGTCGTTGTGAACAGCAAGATGTCTTTCTTTTCTAAGAATAAATAATACTCCATTGTATAATTATACCATAACTTCATTTCACTATGTATCTGTATATCAAATCATCATGCTGTATAATTTAAGCCTATACAATTTTATTTTTAAAATAAAAAAGAAATTAGGTAAGATAAATGATATTTTTATCTTAATATATAAGAGTAATAATGATAAAAATAACATTTATCGGATCCTTTTCTGTGGCAGGCACTCTCCTAAATGCTTCACTTTCATTATTTCATTTAATTCCTTCAATACCTCTATAAAGTGAGTACATGCTTACCCCCATTTGATGGCTGAGGAACCTGAGACTCTGAAGCTAAGTGACTTGCGTGAAGTCTAACAGGTGCAGGTAAGGGAGCCATAGTGCAGACCTAGGCAGCCTTATTGCACCATCCTCTGGGAGGTCACCCTCTCAGATGTGATCCCACAGGGCATATCGATTTGCTTTTAAGCATCTTTAATATCTTCTTTTTTCCCCACTCCCTCCCACCATCTGCTCTCACTCTTCCAGCTTCGATTGATCAGATCCTCTTCCCATATAAACCATTTGACCTTGCCACTCTCCCATCCCATTTTTCTCCCAACCTCAGCTACCAAACCTCTGAACTGCATCACCGTCAAAGATGGCCAGAGCTAGGAGATTAGGCAAATTGGGGAAATGACCTCTAGATGACCAGTATCTGGGAAGAAACTCAGAAGAGCAGCTGCACTGGGCTGTGTCTGTTTACCTAGGAGAGAGGCAAATGGCGGTCATCTGAGGCCTGTTTCAAGAGGCAAAGTGTATGTCAAGAGATGGACAGCTGTCAACAACAGACGAGCAAGTGCAAAGAGGCAAACGGCAAGTAAAAGGGATACCCAGCAGCCAACACTGACAAGAATGAAACCAAAGTACAGCGAGGGGAAAGTCCGGATTTCTGGTGCCAGTTCGCTACCTAGGAGTGCTATACCCGCTGGGCCCTGCTGCGCTTGGGAAAGCCTTTCAGAATTACTCTGAGACTACGGTCGCCTGTGTACAGAACGAGGCAGTAGTTTGGGGCAGTTCCACCATGTAGTGCATGAAAGCATCTGTCCTGCAGACAAGCATAACCTGCTTGGTTTAACATTGTTTTCACATTAGGGGAACATGTCAGTGCTGCTGGGCAATTCTCAGGGCTCATGTGGCTACTGTGGGAGGTACAGTATCACCAGATGTTTATGAGAAAGACTAGCCAGACCCGGGTGCGGGAGGTGTGTGGGGTTCACCTGAGCAGAGGCTGGGTGGGCTGCAGATGCAAAATACCTTCCAGTTCCCTCGTTCGGGCACTGCTAGTGTCTCTTCTCTCTTCCATGTTCCTTTCTCCGCTCAGCCAGTTAGGGTGCACTTGGTTGCAGGGCACAAAAGAAGCAAATTCAAATACCTTAAACAATAGTGAAGTGTATAAAGCCACATGTAAAGACGTTCAGAGGCAGGACAGCTCCTGGCAAGGGCCATCAGGGCCGCCTCTCTGTATTCTCTAGTCTTCTTTGACTCTGCCAGTCTCTACATCTGCCGCCTCCTCAGGGTGGGAGCAGGATGTTATAGCAGCTCCAAGCAGCTTCTCCAGACGCAACACTTGGAGAGGCAGAAAGGGGATTGTCTTATGCTGGTATCTCTTCTTAAAGTGAAGAAAACTGTCCTTTCAGGTCTTCTTTTGCAGAATTGGGTCTCATGCCTAAAATGATCACTGGCAAGGACAATGGGTGTGGCAGTCACCAGTCAGGACCCAGCACCTGCCTACATCTGGGGCCAGACTCCCCAGAAGCACATGGGTCACGGTGGGGCTGTAACTAGAAAGATTTCAGGATTCGTGTTTAGAGACTGGACGTTGGGAAAAGAACCTCTAGTGATGTCTCTGATAGAGCCAAGAAGTACCTTCTATTTTGTGGAGAAAGTGAGGAGAAAGAATGCCCTTAAACATGTTTTCTCCCAAATATTCTGTCTACAGGTCATTTCTGTTCCTCTAAGTGGCTATGCTTTTTAAACATAAAAGCCTGATTTAGAATTCTTTTTTTTTTTGCTTTCTTTTGCCACATAATTTTTATGAGACGTGAGCACAGAGGCCTAACTCTTTGAATTTCAAAAGGAAAAAGTGGTTGAAGGAAAGTCTGAGGAAAAATAAATGAATTCGCGTTTAGGTTATGTAATCCCTCTTCACATGCCACCAGCCCGTACACCCCACCAAGGGAAAATGGGTGCGGTTGCCTTCCTCGCCTCCTCACCAGCCCCAAGACGCTTCACTCCTCAAGCTGCTTGTCTTAGAGACTCCTTCCCTCTCAGGCTAATGAAAACTAACTCAGCCTCCCTTAAAAATAACAAAAGAGTAGAAATGCACAGTGTGAGCTGCTGGAGCCCTCAGCTCTTCTTGAAGATAGTATGTCTATCTATCCCTTCCTCTTTTTTTTTTCTGGTTTAATTCTATATAATGCCCCCCTTCCCACAGTACCTGGGAGGCCACGGAATACACAATCAAGTCCTTAAAAAGTCACAGTTTGAAGGGCAAGGGGCAGCCTGGGCCTGGGTCAACACCCCTCATTCTCAGCCAGGTGCAACTTCAGCCTCTGCCTTCCGAGGCCACCAGTCTCCTGGAACTCTTCTTTCAGATTATCGGTGTAAGAGTGCGAGAATGCTGACAAGAAGGAAGCATTTTCGTGCCATGGTTTTTGACAAACTAACAGATCCTTTACCAACAATGGGACATTTTCTTCCAAGTGGCATAAATCACAAGCTATAACATGTTATATTTGACTACTTCATGCACGCGGCCTTCCTTCTTACACTGGTCCTCTTTCACACAGATGTTCCGATGGCATCTGCTTTCCTCATGCTGTTCTCAGTCTCCCACTTGGCATTTTTGTTTTGGTGTTTGTGCTTAATATTTTTCCTGATTTTTCATGTAGATGGCCCAGCTTCAGCTAGACTTCAGTCATAATTTTCCACACTATATCATACTTCCTGACACTTTTGGAAATTCCCTGCTAATGACTCCACATTGTGTTAACAGAAATGACTGTTTTTTTAATCCATTCACCACTTTTTTAAATTTATTGGGGTGACATTGGTTGATAAAATTGTATAGGTTTCAGGTGTACAATACTATAACACATCATCTCTACGTTGTGTTGTATGTTTACCACGCAAACTCAAATCTCCCTCCATCACTCTGTATTTTGCCCCCTTTGACCTTTATCCCCTCCCCCCACCCCCGCTTTCCTCTGGTAACCACCATGCTATTGTCTGTGTCTATGCATTTAGGTTTGTTTGTTGCTTTCAGTTTTATACCCCACACAAGTGACAGCATATGTTCCTCAACTTTCTCCGCCTGACTTACTGCACTTAGCATGATAGTCTCAAGATCTATCCATGTTGCCACACATGGCAGTATTTCATCTTTTCTTATGGCTGAGTAGTATTCCATCCTGTGTAGGCACCACACCTTTATCCAGTCATCCATCAAACGACACTCCGTTGTTTCAGTGCCTTGGCTGCCGTGAATAATGCTGCAATGAACATAGGGGGACATACTCATATATCTTTACAAATAAATGTTTTCACGTTTTTCAGGCAGGTGCCCAGAAGAGGGGTTGCTGGGTCATAGGGTAACCCCACTTATTAAAGCAGTATTCTACTGCAGCTTCAGGTTCACCTGTCTGTACACATCCCTGGTAGAGAATCCCTGACAGAGGAGCATGCCCACTCCTGTGAGCTCTACCGAAGGGTAACAAAACCTGAGGGTTCTCTTTTACGCATGAACAAAAGGATTTCTTGAGAATGACTGGACTCTGAACTCTGAAAATTACTGCTCCATAGCTTACTGTATACCACTTAGTTGTTAGCATAATTCTCTGCAAATCCTACAGAGCAGGTTCAGTAGGATTCTGAAGCACACTTTCAGCTCTTCACTAAGGAATTGGTGAAAACCATTACCTGGAGGAATTTTCTGGTGTAAAGATTCATTTCTCCTTTAGTTGTCCAGGTTCCTCATTCAGTCCGTCAGTCCGTCAGTCAGTCCTTTGTGCACAGCCAAGCCTTGGTCCTCTCCTGTGTGTGCAATACTCTTCCTGTCTCCCTAACCTCTGCTCTGTGTTCTGAGGAGAGAACTGTCGATCTCTGCTCATAGATTCTAAGTAGTGAAGTATTTATTACATTTTGGTAAGGGTTTCTTTTCCCAATGCTTTTTGTAAAATACCTGTTCTTAATTTTTAAAAACTGGAGAAATGCATTTCTATTTTGATTGGACTAGAGTTTTCCCTGGCTTTCTATTCTAACCAAAGTACTTTGTATTTCTGCCCAGATTATTCTAGGTTCTGCTCCAATATTTGTTGTCACCTTACAGTGATAGGAAAAATCATATTTTGTTTCTATTGGTGGGAAAAAACCCTTTCTTCTTAAGATATGAGCTATAAATGGATTCTACCTCCTCCCCTCAAGCAGACTCTAAGCTGCCAAATGAACTCTGAGTACAACCTTAAGCCATACCTTTCTGGTTCCCACAGATCCAGGATTTATTGAGAAACTCAGGCTTGTAAACTGGAACTCTGAATTTTGTTTCACTAGCACAGGAAAGCGTGTGTGTGCATGCATGTACATTCTTGCTTTAAAATGAATTAGAATGCTGTATTAGTTATCTATTGTTACATAAAAATTGACCCCAAACTTGGCAGTTTAAAATAACAGATGATTATAATCTCGCAGAGCCTGTGGCCAGGAATCCAGCAGCAGCTTGGCTGGTGGTTCGGACTCAGTTTCTCATGGGGTTGCAGCTAAGCTCTCGCTGGGCACAGACATCTCCAGGCTCACCTGAGGGGAGGCTCCGTTTCCAGGCTCTCGAGAACATTTGCTGGCAGGCCTCACTTCCTTCTACACCAGCCACTCTATAGGTAGCCTGAACGTCCTCATGACGTGCCGCTGACAGAGAGAGTACACACTTGAGAGAGAGAGTACCCAAGACAGAAGCTGCAGTCTTTGATAGTCTAACCTCAGAAGTGACATGCCAGCACTTCCTCCTTATGCTAGTGGGCACACAGACCAACCTGGGACACTGTAGAAGGAGACGGTACAAAGGGGTGGATATCAGGAGATGGATATCATTGGGGGCCACCTTAGTGACTGGCTATCACAAATGCTTTTAAATCGGGTATGTCTTTCAAGTGGCAAATTTCCACCATTCCCCGTTGTATTTGCCAGAAGCCCCCCCCCCACCAGCTCCCCATCCCTTTCAAACATTTCCTTCACCTGCCTGCTGCTGATGCCTTTGGGTTTGTGACCGCTAGCCTAACCATCTTATGTCCAGTGTCCTATGTATTCTAGATAGCTCATACCCTCAACCTTGACCACATTAGAACTGAACCGTTATATTCCATTCTTAGTGCAGCCTTTCAAAAGTGATGTTTTTAAAATATTGAGTATTTGATTAATGTGACCAAATAAAAGAAAATGAGAGAGCAGGAAACCAGCTGGTCAGTAGCAAAACCAAATTCTTCTGACCTCTACCCCCAGGGCTCTATTTACCATGTGCGGCCCATCTTCAGCTACTTCAAGAAAATTGTTGAAGAGATGTTCTTGGTCACTTCAAAGGGCAAAACCAGAACCAACAGTCCTGTATCAGAACCAACAGTACTGTATCAGTTTTTAGCTCGATATCACAGTAGTCTCTCAATTAGAGACCCCACACCAGTAGAATGGAGTCCTCCATTGGAAGCCTTCAAGCCAAACTTGGATGGTCAACATTCAGGGATTTCTGGGCCCTTAAAGAGATCAAGCCAGACAACCCCTACGAAATTTTCTTCCATACCTGACTTTCTGGAACTACTCCTCTGGCTGCTCCTTAACTGTTAACTCTTATTCTCCTTCGAAATTCCAAACTGAAATGTGGAAGAGGGCAAGAAGGGTTGGCTGGGGAATGCCGGGAACATGATTCCTAACCTGACCCTGGTCTCATCTCTCGTTGACATAAAGTGCTTCCCATTGCTTATTACCTCTCAGGAGTCCTCCTCTTTCTCTGCCCTTTCCACTGGCAGCTGCAGCCCTCAATTTCCTGCAAAACATGTCATGTGTCCCACCTATTATTATGAGGTGTATGTGTCCGCTCCAGAATGGAGCATTCACAGAATTTGGGTAAGTCATCCATTGGCAGGTTTCCAGGCAAGTCAACAAGTATTTGAGGGCTGCTGTCAGGACTCACGTTTTCCTGAGCACCCAAGGGGGTGAAGTGAGCTGACGTAATGACTGCCACCTGAAAGAACTTGCCATTTGTCCTTAAGTTTTATCACCAGTCCCACCCCAGTTACAGTCTTGATTGAAATCAGGGGGAACAAAAGGCTTACTCTTCAGACTTCACACTTTTCAGAAATAACCCGTGGGTGACCTCTGAAATGGGCACAAAATAAGCACAAAGTTACCCATTACACAAATCACAGAATTTAGGCCGTATTTAAGAGAAGCGCTTTGTAGCTGCATGGTGGTTTTCCATTTGTATATCTCAAATTATTTCCTTCAAAGGCACACTTCGTTGTCTGCTCCACAAAGAGAAACCAATATGACACAATTTTAAAATTATATTTAATCGCTTTCATGGTGTGCTCTACTTGGTAAAGAAGATAAAAAAAAAAGTTAAGGAAAGGCCAGGATCCCTCTTCTGCAACAGACGGCTGACACAGGAAAAGACACATTACCCAGGCATTGCTTTCTCCTTTCTGCAGTATGAAACTCACTTACATCGTCCCAAATTCCTTGTATTTTCTTTTCAGTGTCTAATTTTTCCCAGCATTTCCTCTCTTGCCATCTTTTTCTTCTGTTGCCATGTACAATGCATAACAAGAGCTCCTGGATTCCAAAAATACAGGAAAGCTCAGAAGAATATTAACTGGGGAAAATTAATTTCTGTACCTCTAGCCACAAAGATTCATACGCACATGAAATCTTTAACTCCCGGTAGTGAGGAATTTGCATTTTCACTAATTTGATGCAGTAGCAACTGCTGTACCGCGCCATTCTGTTGGAGTCAGTGACTAATCTTTCCCAAAATTGATCTGAACTTGTGTTCCCCTGATTTCATTTTGGTTGAAACATGTCATGACCTCATGTCTTCTTGTATTTGTATCAGTTATCTGTTGTGGCAAAATTATCTCCCCTCCCATATTCAGTGGCTTAAAACAGAAACTCTTTATTTAGCCCGCCATTCTGTTGAGCGGTGCTGCTGGGCTTGGCTGGATGCACTTGTGCATCTGGGATCAGCTGCTAGGTTGCCTGAGGGCTGACTGGCCTGAGGAGGCCTCAGCTGGGCTGACTCTTCTCTGCCCCACACGGTCTTTCAGTCCATCAGGTGGAGCTGACTCAGGTGGTGGAGCTGACTCAGGTGGTGGAGGTGGGTCCCTAAGAGGAATAAGAGCTGAACCTGCCAGACCTAGTGAGGCTTAGGTTTAAATTCTTACAGAGTGATGTCTACTGCATCCTGCTGGTCAAAGCAAATCACAAGGACAGTCCACATGAAAGCACTGGGGAAACAGGCTCCACTTCTTAAGGTGAGGAGCTCCAAGAATTGTAGCCAGTATTGCAACCCACCACCCCCGCTGTTTATAGCTTATTTGCTTTTATTCTGTGCAATATCCTATTGGTTCTATGAGCCAATGTGTTGCTGTCTGATTCACTTTTTATTCTTCCCTTTACTTCCCTTTACTTCTAGAATCTAAGAAGGATAGGGAATAAAATAGCATTGTTAGCACCTAACATAGGTCAGGCGCTGACTATGCATTTTCTGTTGGTTTATTCAGTACCTATGTAGCCATTTTGCAAATAACAAAATTGAGACTCAAAAACATAAATAAGCTTTTCATGTAACTCAGTCCAAATGCTGGCGTTGGGGTTTGAAATTGCACTTAGATATAATTCCAAAGCTCTTTATGTTCTACCATACTCCTCAGCATGTTCTCTTTTGTGCACATCACATCACTAATAAATGAAGTTTGGCATAAAACAGCTATAAGTTTAGTGTTGGTCAGATGAGTTATCTTCTTTTTTTCAATTAATATGGCAAATCTGCTCAAGGCATGCCTCTTTGTCATTACATATACATGACAAATATTCTCTCCCTATCCCTTCAAGTGTCAATTAAGGTAATGCACCAGCAATTCTCATTATTTTTTTGAAAGCAACAAAACATTACCATCTCTGGCCAGCTTGGTCCAAATGGTCTACACATTGGAATTTCCTGGCAGTATTAATGCTAGGCTAATAAGAATTGAAAGTTGAGGAAAAAATCAGATTTATTTCAAATTCCCCAAAAGACTTGACTAATGAATGATGCAGATTTGTGATTCTGTCGTTTGTCAGACATTGAAAACCATGACTGCTTTGAGGTCAGATGTCTCTGAATATGGTTCATAGAAGTCATATCTCCTCCTTCTGAAAATTAAATAAGTTATTTTTAAGTCTCTTGGTTGTCGATTCAGAATGTTTCTCACTGAAGTGAAGTAAGGTCTGTCTTGGTCTAGAACAGCAAGAGCAACCCCCCAAGATCTTCCAACTTGGCCCGGTGCGGGCATTCTGCCATGCGGGGAGGGTGTGAGACCCTCCCGCAGGCTGTGGGCAGGTGTGGACCAAAGACGCCCCAATTCTCTGCACGTGGTCGGCCTTTGCTTGGCTGTGATCACGTGACTTTGCCAGGATTACCCGAACGTTTGTTCTAATAAAGGCAGTCCTGCTAGTCTACGACTTACCTTGCACTGATTACAAACCCTTAGATGGCTTACTAGTGGAACTACAAATGCCTACAAAAGTCAGTTTGTGTTTTCACAAAGATGGGAGTTTTATGGCTTTTTTTTTCTATTGGAAAGACTCAGTGCCTTGAGTATCGTGAGTTCTCAAGGACTTTTTATGAACATTGAATTAATTTGACACAGTGGAGAGAAAACCAGTCTTCAAATAAAATGGAACTTATTTCAAATTCTCATGCCCTCTCTAGGTTGGGTGAGATGAGGCCAGTAATTCAACCTCATTGCGCTCTTCCCCTCTCCCTCCCTCCCTCTCTCCCTCCCTCTCTTGTCTTTAAAGTAGCGGGAGTAACACTGACCTCACAGGGCTGTGTGTAAGATAATGACACAGTATATGTAAAGTGACTGTGCAATGACCAGCATAATATCTATTATTGAGAATAGATACATGTATTGCTATGATTTACTAATTCATTAATGCTAATTTTCATGAGTTAAAGTGCTAGGCTTGATTAATTTGTACATTTTCATCTTCCCTTCTTCTAGTACCAGATGGTAGCTCCTACCTATGGTTAACGGAAGTTTAAAAGTTATGTTCCCATAAACTTTATCCCTTTATTCCTTAGACTGAGTTTTAGGAGTCCTCTTGTTGAATAATTTATACTATCACAAAAAGAATAACTTTACCTTTACTATACCTCATGCTATCATTATTTGTCAGGGATCATTCCCTTTATTAAAGATGGCGTAAATAGTTCATTTGTTCTGGGAGAGAGGTACTGGTTTACTAAACAGACCAATGTGTGCCATGTAATAGTTGCCTAGAAAATATTTATTGTGAATGAATGAATGATGAACAGCTAATGAAGAAATAAATGACTTATTGTTTAGCTAGCTCTATGTGTCAGTTCATTACGCCTTATTCATAAAAATCACCCTGAGACTATGAAAAGCCCACACACAAACACAATGTATCACAGCAGCACAGAGTGTGATGTTATTAAAAGTGTTTGTTGCTGAATCACAGAATGCTGAGGCATTTAATAAAGTGGCTATGTGGGTGATTTTTTTAAGAAGGTAATGAAACCCTTGCATTGTTTTATAGCTGCAATAAGTTTTTAAAAACACATGAAAACATATTTCAGTGTTCCCATTTGAATAAAGATAGTCGATATAGTAACATATGAAATTAAAAAGAAGAAAGAAAAAAGATCTTATATTTTTTTCTGTTTACCTCATGGGCAATTATTAAGCCATTATTATGTTATGATCAGCAATTTTAGCACTATAGATGATATTAATTATTTCTGAAAACTCTCTAGTGCTTCATATCATCACTCAAAACAGAAAGACTCCTTTTAATTGTTAGGAACTATTCCATGAAATTTGTCCAGCATTTCTGCTAGCCAATAAGTAAGGTTATTTGACAATCCTTAATAAAGAATCTTAGCAGGGAGAGCAGAGAATGGAGGTAGAAGAGGGTATAGGGCATATATGCTAATGTAAAAAATAGAATTAAAATATTAGTTAATTTTAAAAAGAGTCTTAGAGAAGTTCATAGTGTAATTAATGTAATTTAAGATGTTGATAATACATGAATTATCTATTCAAACAGTGTAAGTTGGATCTTTGATCTTAAAAAGAAAATGCAGAAGTGTCTTATTAGTAAGTTCCCTCATTAGTGTGCATTAGTATTTCTAATTAGCAAGCCTGAAATCAAACACAATAAAGATCAAGTTTGCCAAATCAACAGAGTGCTGGTTAATGTATTTGGTAAACATGGCTAGATTGCTGTTTTTGATTGAATCCCACAGTAACCAAGTTTCCTGTGGTTGGCAGGCCTGTTAGTCACTTAGCACCCATCTTGGTGATCATCGACTGCCATGGGATTGCAATGCTTGTGTTCAAGTAACCATTACTTTATTTAATAATGACCCCAAAGCTCAAGAGGAATAGTAATGCCAAAGAGAAGCCGTGAAGTGTGTATGTGGATGGGGGAAAACAGTGCCTATAGGTTTTGTTGCTATCCAAGGCCTCAGGTGTCCACTGGGGGTCTTGGAATGTATCCCCCTTAGATGAGAGGGAATACTATTCTTTTGGACTCTAAATTAAATGAGTTGCAACCTGTGTGCTTTTCTGTGTACCATCTGGTAGGAAAGCATATGAAGGGAGGCAATAAGAAAACTCAAGACAAAAAAAAAAGAGGTTTCATCCTTCATGTCAAAGAGCAGTGGGTGATTTTTTTTGAAAACACCTTAGGTAGAATTACTGATGAGATAGGATAGATTGAAGAAAAGTGAAAATGAGGAAAATGCACCAGGCACGAAAGATGTGTCTATGGTGCTTTTCCATCTATGGCAGAATGCCATAAAATTAAATTAATGAGTTATGATCAGCATTTTTTAATGAAATGAAGCAAGGTGACGTGAGAAGTTATGAGATGAGATGGGAAGG
>VMDR010021227.1:0-17008 GCA_007922815.1 Macrotus californicus | reverse complement strand
GTCCAACTTCTTTGGGACTCTCTGAGCTTCCTGGACTCCCTGGAAGTCTATTTCCTTTGCCAAAGTAGGGAAGTTCTCCTTCATTATTTGTTCAAATAAGTTTTCAATTCCTTTCTGTTCCTCTTCTCCTTCTGGCACCCCTATGATTCGGATATTGGAACGTTTAAAGACATCCTGGAGGTTCCTAAGCCTCTCCTCAATTTTTTGAATTCTTGTTTCTTCATTGTGTTGTGCTTGAATGTTTCTTTCTTTCTTCTGGTCTACACCATTGATTTGAGTCCCACTTTTCTTCCCCTCACTGTTGGTTCCCTGTACATTTTTCTTCATTTCCCTTATCGTATCCTTCATTTGTTTATCTAATTTGTGACCAAATTCAACCAAGTCTGTAAGCATCCTGATTACCAGTGTTTTGAACTGTGCATCTGATAGGTTGGCTATCTCTTCGTCGCTTAGTTGTATTTTTTCTGGAGCTTTGATCTGTTCTCTCATTTGGGCCATTTTTGTTGTCTTGGCGCGCCTGTTACGTAGTAAGGGGTGGAGCCTTAGGTGTTCACCAGGACATGGTGGCCACGTCGCTGCGTTGTGACGCGGTCTGGATGTATGTTTCTTAATTTCTTGGTTGTCAGACTTCCATACGGTTCAATTTTCTGTCAGTTCTGGTTGTCTTTTGTTTTAAAATTTGTTGTTGTCCTTCTTTTGGTTGTGCGAGGAGGCACAGTGTGTCTACCTATGCCTCCATCTTGGCCGTAAGTCCTTGACATAGTTTTTATTTTTCAATCTATCTAACAGTCTTGAAAGAGTATGAACATAATCTCCCATGGTACATTTACAAGTTGCTATGCATTTCCCCAAGTACCCAAGAAAGTATTACTCTTTGTATTTTAGTCAATATTTTATTTCCCTTCCATATTTCTAATGTTTATTTTAAAATTCTCATGGTTACCCCTATATCAGCCTCTGGGATGTCTGTGCGTTTTTCCACTTATTGAGGGAGTCATCTTTCACTTAAGATTGAAGATAAATGAACTCCTGTCTTACCCCTTAAATGTTGGGGCACCTGTGTTCCATGTCACCCAGGTTTTTTCCATGTCACCTATGACCCCATATTTCTGCTTCCTCTGAATTCTTGCCCTCTTGCATGTGTTTCATCTTTGTGAGTGCCATTTCCTCCTGCGTTGTATCACCCTGTGGGATTTCCACAATTGCCTCGTTTCTCAGAGTAGGTAGGGGTGTGTGTGTGTGTGTGTGTGTGTGTGTGTGTGTGTGTGGTGTGAGGCTGACTCTGCAGAGGGTTTGGGGCCAAGGAATAATGACATCCCATTTCAACATTGCAGACAAGTTAAGATGGACTTCCCTGTTCTTAAAAACATCTCACCCATCCCTGTTTCTTGGAAGGGTGTGCTCCTCTCCGCGGTCTCTGCCTCACACTATGTTGCAGTGCTTTTCCTGTCCTGTCCCCTCAACTTACCTCCCGAGCTCATTTGTCCTAGCTGCCCACATTCCCACTTGTACCTCACACAAAGTGGTGTAGCTCTTCTGGTAAATACAGAAAAAAAATGGTCCATGAGGATGTGGTATTAAACAAAGGGAATTCTCACACTAAGAGCATTTATTTTTTTTATGAAAAAAATAAAGTCAAACTTATAGAAAAGTTGCTAGTACAAAAAACTCCCATATACTCATCACTCAGAATCCCCAGTTGTTGACATTTTATCACATTTGCTTTATCATTTTCTATTTTTCTATCAATCATCTGTTGTCCTATATATCTATATCTATTTTTTTCCCAAACCATTCGAGATGAAGTTACAGACATGATGTTCTGTTACCCTTGAATACTTTAGTGCGTATTCCCTGCCAATGCGGTCACTCTCCTGAGAACCGTGAGATAACCATCAGCATCACGAAACAATAGGCCAGGCTGATCCACAGACTCTGCGAACATTTCTCCATTTATTTCCGACGTGCCCTCTCTAGTAAGAGGATCTCATGTGTTGCACTTAGTGGTCCAGTCTCTTTAGTCTTGTGTGCGATCTGGAACAGTTCCCTCGTTTCTCCTTGCCTTTGATGACCTTCTAATTTTGAAGAGTGGACCAGTTATGTATACAATGCCCCTCAATTTGGGTTTGTCTGATGTTTCCTTTTGATTAGATTCAGGTTATGCACTTTTGGTAGGAGTATGATTCTTCGTTTTCACTGCATCCTGCCAGGCACCCCATTGACTGAGGCCAAGTTCCCACTGCCAGGTTGCTGTCTTTCTCTTTGTAATTAATGAGGGTCGCTTTGTCTGTTTCAGTAGGGAGGTGCTGTGGGACTATGTAAATATCTGCTCCTCATCAAACTTTTATCCACTCATCTTAGAATCCATTGGTAATTCTATTTTGCTGTTGTTACAAGTACATGTGTTTGAACATATGAAACACCTCACGGATTTGCGTGTCATCGTCATGCAGGGGCCACGCTGATCTCTGTATCATCCCAATTTCAGTAAACGTGCTGCCGAAGCGAGCCCTCCGTTGGTCATTCTTGTCTGAATCCGCTAATACTCTGATGGTTGCCAATGGTGGCTTTCTAATTCCGTAACTCCCTCCACATTTGTTAGGTGGCATTACATTATAAAGAAACACTTCCTTTTCTCTCCATTTCTTTGTTCGTCTATTTATGTCAGTAGGCATTCCTATTTTATTTACTAACTTGTAGTCCATGACGGCTATTATTTGTTCTGATGCCGAGATTGTCCCTGGGTTTTTCTGTGAGAGCCCCATCCAAGCCTTTTGACATTTCCCCACTTTTCTTGGAACATGTCCTTACTGTCTGGCATAATAAGGTACTTCAGGTTAACCCTGGAGTTGTGCTGCCTAGCTCTGGAATCAGAAGTTTCTCTAATGAGCCCTGGTTCCTCTGGGTGGAGAACAGTATTTGGAAACCAAGGTCCGGGCATTGGAAGTGCTCGTTTGCTCCTAGAGCGTCACTGTTGCAGGCTTTCTCAGTGGGCAGACGAGGGCAAATACATGTATGTATGTGATTACGGGTACATACACACATATACGTTATGCACAACTATATCTATTTTAGTACTCTGTGTATCTATGTGTATATTAAAAACGTGTTCACACCTCCAGTTCCAATTCAGTACCACAGGAAAGCATTCTCCCTTTCCAAATTTGTACCCCCCTTCTCTGATAGTGAGAAACACGGCCGCCATTGTTCCCCAAACATTAGCTTGCTTCTCCGACCCTGACGTGTGACCAGTCTCGCTTGGCTCCCCCTTCTTTCGGCCCTGGTCCCATTGGGCTCCTGCCTTGTTCTGCCACCTAGCTTCCTTGGCCCCAAACTCACAGGATGGAGGGAAGGGAGGCTCCTAAGAGAATTTGGCTGACAATTTAAAAATACTTTTTCCCACTTTATATAATTAAGTGTAAATAATGTTAGCCCTTGACATTGTGAATTTGAACAGATCTGTAGGTGGAAAAAAAATCACTTTATTTGTTTTCTTCTGCTAATCATGAGAGTGCCTATCTTTTCTAGAATGCAGGGCTTTTGAAAGTAGAGAATAGGAGAGGTAGAAAGGAGACGGAGGTCGTCCAGGGTAGATCCTTCTGTGAGGGAAATACCTGATAAGAAGTAGGGGCAGTGACAGAGATGGGCGGAACTAAAAAATACCAGCGCACCTGAAGTTTCTTTCTCTTTATTTTCCCGCTTCCCCTACCCCTACTTTCACATACCAGCTAACAGAAAAAGTGTTGTTGTTTTGTTTCTTTTATTTTGGTTGGTCAGCTCCTAATGGGAAAACGACCACAGGGTAAGCCAATTCTTCTCTGTGGCTAAAGCCGGGAGGTAGAGGGGATGAGAGCTGGAGAGCCACAGGAGAAGGGCATGGCCAAAAGGTGGAGGTAGCTGGAGGAAGAGCCGGGTGGGGGGCACTAACAGAATCAAGTCAGTAGAGAGATGAAGGGGCAGGGAAAGCCAAGGGTGATGGGCGAGGTGGGACTGGAGTGGGTGGCTGATGAGAAGACCTTTCAGATGGCCTTGATTGTCAAAGTTTAAAGACCTGTAGGCATGTTCATATTTGCTTCTTGAGAATTTAAGGGCAAAAGATGTTTGGAGAATCCATGTGTTCATTTTTCAGCTATTTCTTAAGCGTAAGTAAATTGACTTTTTGTTTGTTTTGTTTTTAGGTAATGTGTATTCTGCCTTCCAATCAGCAGAGCTATTACGGGTCCATTAAAAAATACTTGAGCTGCGACTGCCCCGTCCCGAGCCAGTGTGTGCTGGTTCACACCCTGAGTAAACAGGGAATGATGATGAGTATCGCCACCAAGATCGCCATGCAGATGACCTGTAAACTCGGAGGCGAGCTGTGGGCCGTCAAGATTCCCGTGAGGAGCCTGTGACTCTTTTCCTTTTAGTAATCCATCAATTGATTAATTCATTTCAAAAGTTAAATCAAAGTAGGAGATATTTTTGCATGACCCCAGAAGCATTTGTTTTGCTTGCTGAGCCTCTACTCTGAATTTTGGTAGTGCATGAGCCACCATGAAGGTATGCGAAGGTGAGGCATGGCCCCCGCTCTCAGGGAGCTCCAGTTAAGCTGGTAACAGATATTTCATGCAAGAGAATCTAGTTTGGCATAGGCTTGGAGGGACTTGATTTGGAGCCTTCTAGCAGCAATCTAAAATCTGTTCCGTGGGCTCTGCCTTTACCTGATCTCCCAAGGCACTACCTGTCAGAGTAGCCTTGCACCCTGGAAGGGCTTCCCAGGCCTCGGAGCACTGGCAGTCTGTGAGCTCAGCCTCCAAACTGTGTTGGAAACTGAGGAAATCCTCTCTCTTTCTTGAATCATTGCTGCTGTGGGAGGAAGTGAGGGGATGAGAAATAAGGGATCATTGGCCATTGCCTTATGTTTCCATGAGCAGGGTGTATGGGGGGACCCCCAGCGGATCCCTGGAGGTGCAGAGCCAGGTGAGGATGAGGATTCCTTAGAGATCTGAAGAAAGAGGAATGGAGTCCCTCTTCAGATTCCTTCATCCTGAGGGCAGGGGGTAAATGGACTGACCACTTTCCCAGAATCTTTTGAACCACCAATGGCCCCTGGCCTTCTCCACACAGGATGGTTGCTATTTTGGACTCTAGTGAGTCTCTTAAGCAAAGTGTGTACCGTATTCTTCCATTCATCTTTCAGTCTCTTTGGCTTCTGGCTTAATAATCACACCTTTACCTCCCTGGCACTTAGCTTAACTAGAATAATTAAATAACTAGGGATAATTTATTTTCGTTTCTATTTATGTATTTTTAGCCAGAGGGGAAGGGAAAGAGAAAGAGAGGGAGAGAAACATCAATGTGTGGTTGCCTCTTGTACACCCTGTACTGGGGACATGGCCTACAACCCAGGCGTGTGCCCTGACTGGGATTCAAACTGGCGACCTTTTGGTTCACAGGCCCACGCTCAACCTACTGAGCTATACCAGCTGGGGCAATAGTTTTTTTTTAAATTTCATATTAAGTCATTGTTTGGGGAAATAATACCTCAGCCCATTAAATCATGAAAAATTTAATTTTACAGTTAAAGTCCCTGATGGTAGTTGGCATCGATGTCTGTAAAGATGCATTCAACAAGGGGATTGTGGTTGTTGGATTCGTGGCCAGCATTAACCTCAAAATCACCAGGTAGTTTTAAAATTAGCCTAATATATTCTTCTATCTAGACTATTAATTGCAGCTTAATTAAAGACTGGACAGCAAGGAATAGTTTGTATTCTTTACTCATTTAAAAAATATGAACACTTACAGTCATAATTTATACATACATATATAAATGTGATTGATAATATTGGAGTAATACATAGCCTCATTAAAATTATTTTTATACATACATTAGGACAAGCTGTTGCTCATATGCCAGTCATATTCCTAAAATGATGGCTATGTAGAAATTCTTGTGCATTTATTTCCTAACTTCTGCACTCTATGAGGCATTGTACTAGGAACTTTATATGCATTGTGTCCAGCAGCTGAGAATCAGATTGCCTGGATTTGTATCCTAATCTGCCACTTATTCCATGTAAATGCTCAATACATGCTTATCATCTTATCATTCTTAATGCTCACAGGCACTCGATGTGGTGGTTGTTCACACAGCTCTGAGGCATAGGCAAGATGAGGGCTGACATGTTAAATATGAGCTCATCGTTCTTATTAAATTATAGTTCTTGGGATTGTTTCAGTATTTGTCACTATTGCATGTTTTGAGGCTGTAGGAGCTGTTGGCAAAATTTCTTCTTCTTAGACTCAAGCTGTTGAATTTGCTCCATTAAATTAGTGGTTGGGTGTGTATTTGGGAATGTGGGAGAGAGAAGAGCAGCGTGCTTCCGACTTCATTCCAGGCTGAAGAGATCCCTGTCATGTGTGTCACTTCCCTGATCAGGCAGACAAAGGCCATCCAGCTAGAGAGCAGCATGCCCACTGAGTCATTATTGCTGCAAATATGCGGAGAGCTACAGCAGTGCTGAGGGCATGCTTATTCCTGTCGTGAGCTTCATTTTCTACATGCTTTACATTAATCAATGACTTTAGCAAGGAAACGTGCATTTGAAATCTAAATAAGGTCATCACGTTAAGATTGTAAGTGTAAAAGGCTCTCTAATAGAAGTGGAAGTTTATGCTTGAGAAATCCGTGACTATTTTGAAAGTAGAAGATCTGCTAAACTAATCAATTCCTTTATAATCATAGCATAGAGGCCTCGATTGCTTGTTATGTGTCAAGTACTATGCTAAGTACTTTACATGTATATTATCTAATGTAATTTTTACAGTAGCAGTTTGAGGTAGTAACTGTCATAGCCTCTTGTAAATGTCCTTGTTACGGCAGGACACTGAAGCTCAGGGCCACATAGCAGAGTCAGGTCGTTGGTGAGTGCACCAGCAAGGACTGGAGCCCACCTGTGTCTGGTGTCTGCACTTGCTTTGGTTTCTCTTTTTGATAAATTTCATTTTGGAGGAGGGTGAGCTTTTGATATCATTTTGATCATATAGCGTATACAAAATTATAAACGTTGATTTTTACTCATATCTGTTTCTTAATTTTACCCTGATGCATGTTTATAGTAGGCATTTTGGACTTGAACTTGACTTGTGTCCTTTGCTTACCTTAGGTGGTTTTCCCGCTGTATCCTTCAGAGAACAACCACTGATGTTGCAGATTGCTTAAAGGTTTTCATGACCGGTAATAAAAACATAGCAGAAGGGGTGGGCTGCAAGGACTGTTCTTTCAGACCCAATGTCCACATGTCTGCAGGAGACCAGATAGGAGGAAGCAACCTCCCCAGAGCTGTGTCCACTGGCAGCCGGTTGGAGATCCCCAGAGCTGTGTCCTGACTCAGGCTGACAGTCAGACTGTAGAATTTACATTGTCACCTGCCTGTGGTAAACAGAAAGCCAGGAGGAGAGAGACTTGATTAAGTGCTGGTGGCTCTGGCACATACTTGGAAGGCCAGAAGAAACCTGCACTAGAGGAACAAGGGTTGTGACAGAGCCATGATAGGTCTAGAAATAGGAGAGAAGCCTTTGGGGACGTCAGCGGGAAAAGTGGGGCACAGCAGGAGAAGATGGGGAAGACAGCAGGAGAGGAAGGGCACCCTCCTCACAGTGCGATGTGGCGGAGAAAGGGACCTGGCCCAGATCTGGCTTTGTCATGCCTTCGCAGCGTGCTTGTGATTCCCAACCAACTGCCCCCCTGAGCATTTTCCCATCTTTAAACTTTTTTAAGGGTGTGTGTGGGGGGGTGGGTAAGGAGTTGTAAAGATTTTTTTCCCTAAAAAAGTGAATTTGGTGATATGTGTTGGTAATGGACTTACATATATGATCTTCTATCAAACTAAAATGAATTTCCTGGACAATGAACTAATGCCGCTGTATACACAATATATACACAAAAAGAATCGCTACATCTTTATTACATTATTTTATGACTTTCTCCTCACTTCAAAACCTAGTGATTTTTTTAGTGGTTATGTAAAGTTTCTGTTGGAGAGGAGTCACTGTCCGGTCCCTGCTCTTTCGGTGATTTCCAGTAGAGTGGGTGGAAAGGCGTTTAAAGCCGTATTGTCAGTGAGATGTGGAGTCTGCTTGGGTGAGTCCACGTGAAGAGATGCTTTCAGAGGGACAGCCAAGTTCTTTCTTATGTGCTCATTAGAGAAGGAAATGACCTAAAATTACTCAGTCTCTTTTATTGAGAGGATTTAAAGACTTGAAGAAACTACATTAGTATTACTTTGGGTTGAGGAATTTGTATGTCTATTACATGCATTAAAATTTAATTTATTGCTTAAATATTAAAATTATACTGAAGTGATGTGCTACGTTTAAGAATCTATTATGGCATAGAAACCATCATGATTCCTCAAAGAGCAAAGATGCAGGAATGTTCCCTAAAGTTACCTGCTTTTATGTTATTGGAAATACAACCCAAATTATGTATCACCCTACTTCACAGTGGTCTGAAATAGCAAACTTATTTCAACACTGACATTTAATGGGAATTTTATGCTTTGCTGGCATCAGACAAGTCATTCTTTTCTCACACCAAACTCTGCAGGAGCACTCAACAAATGGTACAAGTACAACCAGGACTTGCCAGCCCGGATCGTTGTGTACCGTGATGGTGTAGGCAATGGTCAGCTAAAAACACTTATCGAATACGAAGTGCCACAGCTGCTGAGCAGTGTGACAGAAGCAAGTTCAAGTACGAGGTATTAAATTGCTGTTTTTTCTCCACACTCACAGTTATCGCACATTCATTGTTCTTTATTAGAATTACTATATGGCAGTGTGCCTTTTTTATGCACTTAAATTTAGCTCTGTTTCTGCATCTGGACGAATTGATTTCCCCTAGATCAGAGGGTATTCAGGATGGTCTGATGTAAATAGACTAGGTGGTGTGAGCTTTGGGGCCCTGAGGTGGTGGCACCTGGAGGAAGACAGGTGACATCCTCCAGGCAGAGCAGCTGTCACTGAGATTCAGCAGGAGGCCTGCAGGGCTGCTGGCTGGTGAAGACACTTCATACATATTAACATGCCACAGGGAAAAGATAAGCTATGGCTTCAAAAAGGCCCAAACCCACACAGGGCTGAGCCTCCGCAGTGCGGGCACTGCTGTGCAGCTGCGGCCTACGGCAGGGGCTGAGGGGCCTGTGAGCGCTGTGAGCGCCGAGCTGCATGTGGAAATCAGTCCGTCCTAAGCACCTTGCTCCTTTGTCGCATCTCTAGGCTCCCTGTTTCCTACAGCATTTTCAGTACCACACTGATATGTCAGGTGGCAAATGCAAGAAAATTATTAGAGCTGGAAAATGGGGGAGGACGGTAATCCTAAACTGTTCAGAAAGCATCTTCCAAGCAGTGCACAGTGCTCCACCTGTAGGGTTACAGCACCGTCACCCCCATCGACCAAGTGACACAGCCAAGAGCCACAAAGGATCCAAACCTGGACCTCATCAGTGACTCTTATGAGGGGGAGCATAATAGCTTGGGGACAGTGTCACCTTCAGCTGCATCCAAACTGTCATAGCCAAATTCTCCTCACTGACCTCAGGGGGACTCAGAATTGCAAGATGCCCGTTGAGGAGAGCCAACAGTGCCATGGGGCTCATTTTCTTACACTGTGACATCAACTTGTAAGTCTCAGTATCAGAAACATGACCGATTAAAATGCTTACAGTGAAATTTCACAGTGATCTCTGCGTCCCAGAAGTTCCTCCCGTGATGGCCAGTATTTGGGTCTGGCCTTGGCCTCACCAAATGCTGACCATAACACTCGTCATTCAGCATTTGGCCCAAGTGTGCCTTTGGCCCGCCCATCCATCTTTTCAGGAGCGTGTTCAGGAGTGACAGTTTGAGGAGTCAGAGGGACTTGGACCTCTCTGTCTGCTCTTCAGACATCGAGAGGAAGACAAGGTGAAAAATAGGGGGAAGGTTGCTAATGGAAAAGAGAACTTGTCTACAGGTAACCCTGAAAAATCTTTTTTACAAGTGCTGATTGAAGTTGATTGCCTTATCAACCATTCCTCCCCATAAATGAGATAAACTAGCCAATGACTGGGCCTACCACATTTTTACAGCAAATGAGGACAATCCCTAATTTAAAAATTGTATAATATGTGTCTCTGGGAGAGGAGAGACTGGGGGTGGTTTTTTTTTGTTTGTTTTTGCAGTGGTTTTCTAATGAATTTATTAATTCATTTATTTCCTCAAAATTACCAAATGAGAGAAACAGAGGGCTGCGTGGCTTGGTTTTAGTTCTCGCTGTCTTATTGTTCTGTCTTTCTGGTTCCAAGCTCCAAGCTGTCGGTAATCGTGGTCAGGAAGAAGTGCATGCCACGATTCTTTGTGGAAATGAACCACACCTTACAGAACCCGCCACTTGGCACTGTGGTGGATTCAGAAGCCACGCGTCCTGAATGGCAAGTGCTCTTAGAAAACCTATTTTTAACAAAACATTTGCTGTGTTTTGCTCAAGTTGGGCCTTATTTTGTTTGCCTTCTTTCTCACTTTCATTTCATTTTCCCCTCAGGTATGATTTTTACTTGGTCAGCCAGGCTGCCTGTCGGGGAACTGTGAATCCTACTTACTATAATGTCATCTACGATGACAATGGCTTGAAGCCTGACCACATGCAGAGACTTACATTCAAGCTGTGCCACTTGTACTTCAACTGGCCGGTGAGTGACAGCTGTTAATAATACTCGAGTACCGATGCTCAAGCTTCCCACCAGGAATTGTTACCCAGTTTACCTTTGTATCCCTACACCTGGCATAATGCCTGACTTTCACAAAGGAGGAATGAATGAATGAATGAATGACTCCTGAGTCCACAGTGGGGGAAACCCAGTCTGTCATAGAAATGAAGTAGAAATAACTATTAATACATTAGTATTTATAATTTCCAGAGGACTTTATTATACACATCATCTTACGCAAACCTCTGAGGAAATGAGGATGTTGTTATTTCTATGTTGCAGACGAGGAAGTCGAAGCAAGCTCAGACATCTGGTGGGAAAGTAGTGGGCCTGGCCCTGTTCTGTGTGCCTGTGCATGAGGCCAAGGGCTGCTCTCAGAATCCAAGGCCAAGATTCCTTCAGAGCCCTTCGGAACATTAAATGGAAGGAATCAGATTAGCCCTAAGTGTGGTAGCTCCCAGCTCCCAGCACCATGAAGCCAGCCTGGCCTCCACCCCATCTGTCCAGTGAGCGCAAGTTCCCAGTGAGCAGGGTGCCTCTGTTGTTTGAGTCCAGCTATGGTTTCTTCACAAACATATTCTGTCTTACATGTAACTAGTAGAGGGAAGAATCTCAGGGGAAAAAAATCGCTTTGAAAAACAAGGTACCCTCTTACTTACCACACCCATACGTTTTCCTCTCAGGGCTTAATCAGCATCCCAGCCCCGTGCCAGTACGCACACAAGCTGACCTTCCTCGTGGCACAAAGCATTCACAAAGAGCCAAGTTTGGAACTAGCCAATTCTCTCTTCTACCTGTGAAGACGCGAACCCTCAACCTGGGCCTTGCCAGATGAGGAGTCCCGGGAGCAGTGGGTATACAGATCTGTGAGCTCGCAGCTGTGACCGGGGAAAGGAGATTGCACTTAGTTGTAACTCCTGGGGAAAACAAAACAATTTAATCTGAAATGGTTCAAAAGAAATGTGTGTTGTTTTATTTGGAAGTTATATGCTCGGGGTAAATTCTCACTGTTTTATATGGAATTAAGATGTACCATCACCTGTTAGTAATTCCACGAAGCTAAATATACCTTCTAAGAAGCCTGTGCATGATGTTTTGATGGATAGGTACACAGGGTCTAATTCCCACCCCGAATGTTTCAGAGGTTTTTTTAAATAGTGTTATAGAGCATTTTGTAGATGGTTTAAATAGTTATTAGAAAATAAAGAAAATATAGAGCATCACATATTGTGTTTATTTGAATTTCAGCTGAAGTTACAGGTGAACCTCATTATTTATAAATGTTTTCAGAAAAGATTCTTACCCACTAGACCTCATCGTCATCCCTCTTCGAGTTGTATTTCTGAAACTGAACACATCACTTGTTCACTTGATGGGTACGTGCCTTCACTTCATACCACCACTCTCGTTGATTGGCAACCTCGCTGCCTGCTGCCCTGAGAAAACACTCCATCTGGGGACGACTTGCATGGGCTCCCCTTCCCTCCACCCACCCGAGGGCATCTGTGTGCGCAGGCGCTGCCCCGCCCCTTCTTCTCATAAGTAGGCCCTGCCTCTGCCCTGCAGAGGGTTCTCCACGCGCGCTCACTCCAGGTCCGAACCCCCCACCCCCACCCCATCCTGTCCCGAAGGCTCCTGGTCTACCATTCCCACCAGCATGATAAATGTGCTATTTTTTCCATTTAATAAAGAAACTATTTCTCCTTCCAGTTCTTTGCTTCTCTTTATAGAACTTCTCAAAAGAGTAGTCTATGCTTGATGAATCGAATGCCTTGCTCCAATCAGAGTTTCACAAGCACCACATCGAGATTGCTTTTGTCCAGGTCACCAAGGACCCCCGCTTTAGGAATCTGATCAGCAATTCCAGGTCCTCACCTTGCTCAGCCTCTCACAGCGTTTGGCCCAATTGACTGTTGCCTTCACCTCTCTCTGGGGCCTCGAGGACAACGCGCCCCCGGTCTCTCTCCCGCTGAATTAGTCGCACATTCTCAGTCTCCTTTACTGGTGTCTCCCCATCCCCTCATCCTTTTCACATGAGATTCCCCAGGAATGAGAATATGGCCACATGCAAAATCTATTTTGATGAAGGAAAGCACAGTGCTAGATTCCCTTCACAGAGAGTGATTAACAGGCAAGGCTATGGCGAAGGGGAGGGTGGGGAGCCAAAGGTTCTCTCTGAGGGGTGAGGAGAAGCAGACCTCAACGCAGAAATAATATAAAGTGACACTGAAAATATTCTTTTCTCACTTGAGAGTTTTTTCCAGGCCTGGTAACACGGTCCATTTCAGTAACACTAGTGATAACCATTCGTGGACGTGAGGGGGGAGGGGGTTAATATGTTCCAGGCAGAGCGCCCCGCCCTTTAATTCACATTTAGTCTTCACAACAAGTGTCTGAATTAGGGCCAGAATGACCGTTTTACAGATGAAACCGAGGACTAAAGATGCTATGTGGCTCACCAGAGTTTATAAGATTAGTAAACTGTGGAGTTAGAATGTGTCCTCGGGTGTGTTTGACTGTAAAACCTGCGAGATGAACCACAGGACTCTACTGCCTTAATAAAAGGTATGGTAAGAGTTTAAAATTTTCTCCCTGAGTTCTTAGGCCTAAGTGCCTCATACGGGTTAAAGCTGGCAAAAGGAGGCAAGGCACTGCACCAGTCCAGGGTGGTTGTGTTCCCGTGTTGACGAGGTGGCTTTCTCCTTCCAAGTATGAGGATGCTGTAAAGCACCACCACTGAACAGCCGGCTTAAATAAATTTACGTGCAGCGTTTGGATTGATCAACGCAGTAGTCTAGAGAGCTTTTTACCCTTTAACTATTAAGTTTTGCCCAAGATAGTACTCCCTTGCCATTTTATCCCACCAGGGGGCAGACAAGGACTGTCTGCCAACAGAGCCCTTCCCCTTCGCAGGTGTGGTGCATCAGGTAGTGGTAGAGTCCCAGTCAAGTAAGCTCCCAGAGGGCAACAGGAGATTAGGAAACTCTTCATTTGATCTCTGGTTCAGCTGTGGGATTCTCTCTGAGACTCAGTTACCCAATCTGTTGTATGAGAAGGGGTTGGAATAAACATTTAAAAGCTTAAAAAAAAATACACCAGATGCTGGGTCCACCTCCAGGAATAGCGATTTAATTCTAAGATGAAGCTAAGTGATTCTGAAGTTTAGCCAGAGTTGAGGACTACTGGTCTAGGGCAGGACTGGGTTTGAATCACAGAAAAACCACTTACTAGCTAGCTATACATGACCTTGGGTAAGTCACTCAACTTCTCTGAGCCGGTTTATCTGTAAAGACACTTAACTATGTCCACATTGTAGGGTTGTTGTAGGATTAGTAATACCAAAGCTAAAGTATCTGGATTTAATAGTGATATATTATTACCCCTCACAAAAGGAAAAGAATCAAATGCCATATTTATTTATTTTATTTTTTAATTACAGTTGTCCCATTTTTTTCTCCCCTTTATTCTGCTGTACCCTGTACCCTCCCCCACCCCCCGTCCCTCCACGAGCATTCCCTTGCCTTAGTTCATGTCCATGGGTCTTACATATAAGTTCTTTGGCTTCTCCATTTCCTATATTACTCCTAACCTCCCTTTGTGTATTTTGTACCTACTATTTATGCTTCTTATTCCCTGTACCTTTTCCCCCATTCTTCCACCTCCCCCTCTGTGCTGATAACCCTCCATGTGATCTCTATTTCTATGAATCTGTTCCTGTTCTAGTTGTTTGCTTACTTTGTTTTTGTTTTTTTTTTACGTCCAGTTGCTGGTAGTTGTGAGTTTGTTGTCATTTTACTGTTTGTATCCTTTATTTTTTTCTTTTTCTTAGATAAGTCCCTTTAACATTTCATATAATAAGGGCTTGGTGATGATGAACTCCTTTAACTTGACCTTATCTGGGAAGCACTTTATCTGCACTTCCATTCAAAATGATAGTTTTGCTGTATAGAGTCATCTTGGATATAGGTCTTTGCCTTTCATGACTTCAAATATTTTCCAGCCCCTTCTTGCCTGCAAGGTTTCTTTTGAGAAATCAGCTGATAGCCTTATGGGAACTCCTTTGCAGGTAACTGTCTCCTTTTCTCTTGCTGCTTTTAAGATTCTCTCCTTATCTTTCATCTTGGGTAATGTGATTGTGATGTGGCTTGGTGTGTGCTTCTTTGGGTCCAACTTCTTTGGAACTCTCTAAACTTCCTGGACTTTCTGGAAGTCTATTTCCTTTGCCAGATTGGGGAAGTTCTCCTTCATTATTTTTTCAAATAAGTTTTTAATTTCTTTCTCTTCCTCTTCTCCTTCTGGTACCCCTATGATTCATATGTTGAAACGTTTAAAGTTGTCCTGGAGGTTCCTAAGCCTCTTCTCATTTTTTTGAATTCTTGTTTCTTCATTCTGTTCTGGTTGAATGTTTCTTTCTTCCTTCTGCTTCAAACCGTTGATTTGAGTCCTGGTTTCCTTCCCTCCACTGTTGGTTCCCTTTATTCACTTTGCATAGACTTCACTCTTTTTTTAATTTTGTGACCATACTCAACCATTTCTGTGAGCATCCTTGTTACCAGTGTTTTGAACTCTGCATCTGATGGGTTGTCTAGCTCTTCATCACTTAGTTGTGTTTTTTTTTCTGGAGCTTTCATCTGTTCTTTCATTTGGGCCATATTTTTTTTGTCTTGGAGTACCTGTTACATAGTATGCAGCAGAGCCTCAGGTGTTCACCAGGGCAGGGCAACCCACATGGCTGTGTGTGGGGGAGGGGTCTGAGAGAGAACAATGTGCTTGCTCAGCTCTCGGCAGGCTTTCAGTTACTTCCCCTGCTACCCACAAGGAAATTGGGCCCTTCTGGTGCTGATTGCCAAGTTGGTGAGCTTGTGTATGTTTTAGGACCCTGTGGGTTTCTCTAATGAACTCTCCTGTGAGGCTGGGAATTTTTCCCACCGCTTCAATCCCCACAGGGGGTTGAGGTTTTGAGGCTATCTCCCCCGCACTGGAACCCTGGATTGCATGATCTGTTTCGCTCCCCAGTTGTTTCCCCCACTTTATCCACATGCAAATATGGGATGACCCACTCCGCCAGCCACTGCCTTGCCCAGTTTGCCACATGCTGCCTCACCTGTCATGGTTCTCCAGCCCACACCTTGCCAGGAGTCCTCTCCACCCCGGCTGCCAATTTCTGCCCCTCCTACCAGTCTGAATGAGTGTTTCTTCTTTAACTCCTTGGTTGTCACACTTCCGTACAGTTCGATTTTCTGTCAGTTTTGGTCGCTTTTCATTTTTAAATTTGTTGTTGTCCTTTTGATTACACAAGGAGGCACAGTATATCTACCTACACCTCCATCTTGGCTGGAAGTCTCAAATGCCATAATTTAGTCAACAAATACTCATGGGTACATATAATGCACTAGGCACTGTGCTAGGTTCTAAATTCTTTTATAATCCTGCTTTAGAGAAAGCTTAACATTTTCTCTAGATATAAGTAATCTACTGTTTGCTGTTTTACGGAGGAGGTTTTGCTTTTGCTTTTATTTTGGAAGGTGGGATGAGGACTCTTGAAGACTATGTCCAAATCAGCTCACCCTGAGCTGTGGACAGCTTCGTGATGTGAACAGTGACACAGCGAGAGAGAGCATTTAGAGGTAGCAAAAGTGTGCTCAAGCCCTAACCTCACTAGGAAGGAGGTTAGTGGCATCAACTTAACATTTCACTAGAAGGGAAAGTGAAAACGCATCTGGGCATTTTCTAAAAGAACACAAAAATTCCATGCCTCACTCTGGATTAGCAGGAAGAAGGAAAAAGAGGATAAAAGATGCCGTCAGTTCAACTGAGGACAGAAAAGAAGAGACTGAAGAAAAAAGAATGTGGTGACTGGAAACACCGAACCAGGTGGGACATATATACTCAAAAATAGAATCAATTAAAGAAAAAAATTATTTCACTTATTACTGAAGACTGAGAGATTGCATAAAAGGCACATCTGAAATGAAACAATATAAATAATTTTAAAATAAAAAAATAAGAAAAGATATACTTTGAATTGAGAGTAAACATAAAGCTGGAATAGCAATACTGATATCAAAACAGAATTTAGGGCTAAAAGTAGGGCTATTACACATTTATAAAGGTAGCAAAATAAAAAGTACAAGATGATGTTAAATCATAAGTGGATTAGTATAACTTGAAGATACAAAAATAAAACTGAAAGAACTACAGAAAATTAATTCACAACTAAATGAGGAGACTAACACGTGTCTCTCAAAAACGAATCCAAAAGACAAAACAATTAGAAA
>VMDR010021226.1:0-16988 GCA_007922815.1 Macrotus californicus | reverse complement strand
GGGGAGGTTAAGAATAGTATAGGAAATGTAGAAGCCAAAGAACTCATATATATGACCCATGGACATGAACTAAGGGGGGAGATGTGGGTGAGAAGGGGTGTGCAGGGCAGAGGGGAATAAAGGGGGGAAATGGGACAACTGTGATGGCACAATCAATAAAATACATTTAAAAATAAATAAATAAATAAATAAAAATTTAAAGAAAAAAGTTAGCTATCAGCTTTCTTTCAGTTATTATGCAAGTATGTGGAAGGTTAAATATGAAAAAAAAGTTTAATGAAGTTTGCAAAACTATTCAGTACATCTGATATGCAGATAGTCCTTTGAAAATCATCAACTTCATACACCGTACACAAAACGACATTATTTAGATGTTCCTGCTTAAAACATTAGATGTTTAATTTTACGTCATTCTGCAACTCAACCCTGATCTCATCCTCTTCTTCCCAAATCAGACCTCTGCACGTATCATCAAGATGTCCCAGATTCAAAGCACAAGAGTCCTCTCAACCTCTCCCCACCCCTTCCTTTTGGTGTAACAGACTCATCAATAAAACTCCACTCAAGACACCTGCACATTTATTGTTCCTTCTCATTTTCAGCATCACTACATTAATCGAGGTCTTCAATACCTCATCCCCATGTTAATGAAACAACTTTCTAAAGAGAATACCATTGACTACTTTTCTCTTACTTTAAATAATTTTTAAAATTTTCAGTTACAGTTGACATACAATATTATATTAGTTTCAGGTGTACAATCCAGTGGTTAGACATAATAAGGTACAAAGAGATCACTCCTACAAGTCTAGTACCCATCTGACACCATACATAATTATTAGAGTATTACTGACTATATTCCCTATACTGTACTTCACATCCCAGGACTATTCTGTAACTACCAATTTGTACTTCTTCATCCACTGACTCCTGCTGTCCCAACTCAAAGCATGTCTAATCTAACTTAGTCTTCAACACGACAAAAAAAAAGAAGACAATTTTTTATTGTGATGTTCGTCTCCTCCCAAAGAAGCCAAGGGCTCTTGGAGCTGGTAGCCGACCTCACTGTGCCTTCCCCACATCTCGCCCAACACCCGTCTTGCACTGATCTGTGAGGTTCAGAACAATGAGAAAGTTGGCCCCGAGGTTCCTTGACCACTGAAGGACAAGCAGCAAAACCACCCAGTGACAAAAAGTGATTGTTTTTAGTGTTGATATACAAGAAATGTGTCAAAAACAGCATCTCTGTGAGAAATTATAGCACAAAATTTAAGTTATCTTGTTCCAAAACAACAACAGTCTATTCTGGAAGGATTAAGATGGCCAACTCTGGAGAGCAGCCCAGAACAGTAGTAGCAGCATCACTCGTATCCCCAGAAGCAGAGATAAAATACTACGTTACACTCCTGGGTGGTTACTAGAAGAGACGTGTCTGCATATAAAACTTACAACAGAGAACCAAGCACGTGGCAGAACACACTACTTGAGCCTTCTTTTGACAGAACACACACAAGCCATGTCCAAACATGTTCAAAATTCCTTGTATACATTCAAGTCAAAGTGCAGAGTCAACAGCAGCTTGATCCTTACAAATCTCCTTTGCACAAATATTTTTTTCTCAACAGATTCCAGACACACACAAACCATATGCTGACAGATAGATAGGCACATGCAGCATGAAAACGCGGTCACATGTCCACACCCACTTGTCCTGCCTTGGGTCTGGTGCTCAGAGCCCCCGCCTATCCGCCCATGCCAGGACCCTGGGCCCCCTGTGGAGACCCTCAGGAGAAACCTGGCCAAGATGCATACTGTGAGTGATGCAGCACACCTGGCCCCGTAGCTGCTCACCACACTCCCCTATAACTTGCTTCCAGTGCATGTCTAATATATCAACATATAAATAGAAGGCAGCTCTGCAGGCCTCAACCCCAGCAAAGCCAAAGGTGACTATCTTGTGACTCCCTGAAACAAATTAAGTTTTACTGGCTGTAATAAAGATAAAGCATTCTAATAAGCCAAGAACTACCTCAAGTCAGATAGATCATTTGATTATAATGGCAATGCATTAAAAAAGCAGGATAATTATCTTGTTACAACTCCTCCCACACAAGAAAAGAAACATTCTCAGGCCTTTTGCAGAGGACTGTCCTCTGGTTTTGCACATTTGGGGTCCAAGTTTGTAGCCCCAAGAAGCGGTGGTGGCATTTTATAGTTCCTCTCTGCCCTCCGTCTGATCAGTAGAAACTTTCTTCCTTCATCCAAGCAGCCAGGCGACCAGCACAGGCTGCACTGCTCCTGGGTGCCTGGACCTCTGCAGGGTGCAGGGACGCAAAAGGCAACCGGTGTGGCCCCACCCTTGAGTAGGGCAGGATCCGGGTTTAGGCTCTCTCCAGGCCAGTCTGGCTTTGACGGTCATACACGTGACCACCTGGCTGACAACTTTCATATTCCCTATGGCTTAACAGTAAGAAATTCAACATATATTTTTATGTTAACCTGTACCTCCTCTTAGAGCAAAGCTTTATCTCATGTAAGCATCAAAAGAAGCTTATAAAATAGGTGCTCTTATCTCTATAGTTGCAGACACTGAAGTTCAAGTAACTCAGCAACCTGCCCAAGTTACATAGTTATAAAGTGACAGAAGAGGATCTGAAGTCTGAACAATGCCCAACTCAGGCTCTGCAGCACGATACCCTGAGCTCCAGTGCCACTGCCAGGGAAGACACTGCTCTCATGGGTACCTAATAGGTGGCAAATCCTTTACCAGCACACAGATCCATCACCATTGTACCTGCCTTAGTGCAGGCTGGCTCTTTTTTCCCAGATTACTGCAAGTCTCCTAACTGGCCTCTCCTAGCTTCACACAAGTGCCAGTTATCTTTCAAAGATACATTCTGATAGTGTCATCCTTTTTCCTTTTTCAAAGTTTTCCTGTGGTGCCCCATTACCTTCAGAATAACACCCAACACTCTGAGCCCCGACACTGGACTCCTGTGGTATGTCCTTCGCCAGCCTGACCTGTCCAGTCCTATCTCTGCACACTCTGCACACTGAGCCCTGTGCAGTGGGCACACTACAGGGCTGGTGGTCCCAGACTGCCTGACTCTTCACCTCTCACTCCGGTGCTTCCCTCTTCTGCTGTGACTGAACTTCTGCTACGGCCCAAGGCTTGGGCAACTGCATTTGGGTGTGCTGTGGCACATCTGTTATTTTCTAATTGCTCTTCAATGCCTTTATGAAATGAGTTTGGAGATACTGCCCAGGGAAGAATGTCCCAGGGACTAAAAATGCTGCTGCTTGATCAAAAGCGCCACCTTTGCTGCCAAACAAATAAGGTAAGTAGACAAATATCTCATAAGGTTATCTGAGGCAAGTCCAGGGTCTCCATTTATAACAGAACTAAAAGTAGAGATGAGGCATGACATTGTGAGGGTGGCATCATGTGCTATTGGTGCTAACAGAGGACACTTCATTTATCCTTGTGCATGAGAAAGTACTTTGAAAGGACTGAGCCTCTAGGTGACTGTGACAACCCCTGCGGAGCCTTGATCACCTATGACATCTGGGTGTAACGTGCAAGGATCTGGTTCACAGACCATGTGGCTTCCCTGCTCAAAGTCTTGCACTTACTCTCGTGATTCCATCCCAAAGACAGAAGTGGCTGACCCTGAACAAATGTAAAAAACAAAATTCTGAGTAATCTGTACTAACATGTTGATACATTTCCCCAGATCTAACAGAAATATCTGTTATATATCTTACAAGTCTATTAAAATACACATGTAAGTTATAGCTCATACCTTAGGATCTGAAAAATGTGAATCAATGCTATTTTTCTATGGTTCTGAATTTTAATTCACCCTCAGTTATAAAATAAGTTTCCATCAACTACTTTAGTGTTTTTTCTCTTGGTTATAAATGTTTGGTTTTATGGAGTTTGTTGGGATTTTTGTTTAGTATTTTTTGAAATGAGGATTTATCTCACTCAATACCTATATTGTACAAAGTCACGAAATATTTCACTAATTGTCAGTAAAAAGCAATCAGAAACCAGGGGCAATTTTAAGAAACTTGGGTAGAAATGTTTGTAGTTCCAAAAATTATTTTTTATCAACTTAGTCTGAGCCAACAGCTAACCTACTAGTGATACCACGGAGGTCCTGTGTTCTCAGCTGGGAAGAGAGCAGGGCTGCGACTCGTCTGCTTGGGCATGCTCGTGCCAAGGGCCCTCATCTTCCACAGGACTGGTTCCAGCTGCTTAGCTTTACTGTATGCAGGTGGTCATTCAAGCGTTCATGCATTCAGCACTCATTAGTGCTTTACTATGTGTTAAATTATACCTCAGAGTATGGAGATAAAAATGAATAAGACAGTGCCTGCCATCAGTGAGCTTAGGGTCTGGCAGAGATGTCGAGACCAATACTCTAATTAGAACAAAGAGAAGAACGTGATGAGCGCACAAGCTCCCACAGGAGGCAGCACTCACTTCCAGCAGGTTCTTCCAAAGATCCTGGAGCCTCAGCAGGTAAGAAGTGGAGAGGAGAGGGCCCTGCAGAGGCAGCCATCATATGAGTTGCCCTGCAGCAAGAGCTGGGAGGTGTGTGTGGCAGGTTACTGACAGCCGTCACCAGGGCTCCTGGGAATAGGGTGGAAGACGAGGGTGGAAAGAGCTTTGGTCAAGAGGGCTTAATGCCAGGATAAAAAGTTTATTTCATTCACCATAAAATGAGAGCGCTGTGGTTTCAGGGGTGGGGGGTAGGAGGGTCCTTTAAGAAAAGCCACCTGGCAGTTTGTGCCGAACTGACTGGAGAATCAGGACCAAGGCAGGGCTCGCACCCAGGACCACGGCCATCATACCAGAGAATGGAACAACAGGGGCAGAAGCAGGAGGCAGTGCAGTTGAAGACCAGTGGCACCACCAGCACAATGTGGCAGTGAGGCAGGGGCGCTCAGGTGTGTGTGCGCGTGTGTGCGGCAGACTCCAACCAGCTGTTCTAGCTGCCTGCAGGAGGCCTCTCTCTCAGCAGGACTTCAGCACGGGGTACCTGAGGCACAGGCAGCAAGGCCCTGAGCCGCGCAAGATACCTCTCCAGAAGCACTTTATGATAAATAAAATGAGTTACTGAGCAAGGAAACAGAAAATGCAAACCCGCTGATCCTGCGCTTGGATATCACGGCAGGGTCAAATTCCCACAAGAATTTCAGGAGTCTTTCTCTCAATTTCTGTGCTTGCCTCAATGCTGTGGGTTCAGTTGTGCTGAACCCTGGGTACCCTGGAATGTACCCTTATCTGGAAATAGGGTCTTTCAGATTTAATTGAGTTCAAATGTGGTCATCGGGAGTCGGGTGGGCCCTAGTTCAATACGACTGCTGTCCGCATTAGAGAAGAGACATCGAGACAGACACAGAGGGAAAGCATCCTTGTGAAAACAGCTGCAAGCCAAGGAATGCCAGGGCACACCAGAAGTGAGGAGAGAGGCATGGAATGGATCCTCCCCAGAGCCTGCAGAGTGAGCTCGGCCCTGCCGACACCTTGACTGCAGACTTCTGGACTCCATGGACTCTGAGAGAATAGATTTCTGCTTCTTCAGCCACTTGGTTTGTGGCACCGTGATGGCAGCCCCCAAAACCCAATACCTGGGTGATCCAACAGTGCCCTGGGACCCACTCGGGAAGGTCTGGGGCTCTGGTCCTGGTCACTCCAAATGCTGACCATCCTCTCAGATTTCCACTGGGAAGAGCCAGGCCATTACGGGGCACTCAGGAAGAATGATCGCTGTGATTATAAATGGGCCCCAGGCGACAAGGCCCAGTGTGAGTGGAGAGAAGGGAACTAACTAGCAAGTTCAGGTTCCCAAGGCTAAATCTTAATCTGGCCCTGCTGTCCACTCAGCTTTTGTCTCCTTTCTCTGAGAACAGAAAAAATCCCCCTTTTTGCACTGGCATTGTAAGTCTCACAAGGACAGAGTTTTCCCATGGGAAACCCAGAGAAGTCAGTCCAGTTAAGGAAAAAGTCCCATTTTAGGTACACCCAATGCTCAGGTATTTATTTATTGCTGTTAGATATAATGAGATGATTATCTGGAGTACAGCCCCGCAAACCTTCCTAGTAGCCAGTGAGACCCGTCCAGACTTCCGAACTGCAGTGCTATGAGGCAATAGAGTTGCACTGTTGTAAGGACTAGGTCTGTGGTCATCTCTCACAGCAGCAGTCGGAAAGTAATACACTTGTCTGTGGTACTAAGACCTACTACTACACTCGGGACTGGACCTGTACACCGGTGATGTAATATACGATTACACTTGTCAAGTTATTCCTGCATGTTATACATGTGCATGTGGATATGCAATTTTTAACAGCTGTTTAAGCCTTACTAAACTGCTAGAATATGTTTGTACGAAAGAACAGGAAGATGTCAATGAATCGAGGTTAGAGTATCTTCTCTAGTATGTCCACCCCGGGACCGTCTGCCCTGAGCTTCCCCCTGAGCTTCCTCAGCTCTGGGATCCACCCAAAGTAGTTTAAAATAACTCATTCAATTTTCCCAAATGTTTTAAAGTAAAGTCATTCAAATTTCCCAAATGGATTTAATAAAACAAAGTACTTTTAACTGTTATTAATCAAAAATAATACTAAAACTTCTATTACCAACCCAAAAGGTACCACCTGAGGCATACAGGTGAATGAGTAGCATACACATTTTGAAAATCCCTAGCATTATGGCTGTCGTTATACCCGTTCCCTGTAAAGTCCAGGGTTTGCGGGCTTTGATAAAGGAGGCTGCATAAATTACCAACTCCTTCACTTGTTACCACACGCCCTGCATTTTTCATCTGGAAAAAAGGAATTCAGAAGTACTAAGTGTCATGTGTACAGACATCTGGAATTTGCTTTAAAGTGCTCAGTGTAGATGCAGCAGTGTCCAACCCGCGGCCCACAGGCCGCATGCAGCCCCGGATGGCTATGAATGCGGCCCAACACGAAATCGTAAATCTACTTAAAACATTATGAGATTTTTTTGTGATTACAGGTCGCAAGGTATTTCATGTGCGGCCCCAAGACAACTCTTCTTCTTCTAGTGTGCCCAGAGACGCCAACAGGTTGGACACCCCTGGACTGTAGAAGGGAGGAAGGACATAGGAAGAAAGAGATCAAACAAGAGTGGCAAAATGAAGACAGTTGTTGAAGCTGGGCGATGAGTATTTGGAGGTGGGTTGCATGGTTCTCTCAAATACTATACTAAAAATTCTCTTTAATTAAAAGAAAGTCAGGTATACTTCCTACCTGCCAATATACTCCCACCAAACTTGGGCTGTGTGTCCTGTTGAGAAGTGGCTTTTTGCCTCGGGAGCCAATCGGGCTGGCCCGGAGCAAAGCAGTTTTCTGCCCTGCACTAGAGCTCCTGAGAAAACGGTGCAGCTCCCCAGAGGGACAGCTGGACGGGAGGAATGAAGGCAGCTCTGACCCAGGAAGGTCGGGGAAGCAGGCTCTTCCTTGACGACAGAGCTTGACTGGTTTCCACAGCTTCCCTTTGGTGTCGGTCTCCCCCTTAGAGTGTGGCTCAGCGACGGGAACACAGGCCCCGGCTTCCGGCCATCTCGAGCGAGCTTGTTTCAAGAACCATTTAACTCTCCATTAACTTGATTTGGCAAGTTCTGGACAGCCACCAAGTGCATGGAGAAATAAACTCCCAATAGCAAGTGCATCACAATTTACCACGTCCATTAACTGACACGCAAGTCTGTCCTCCTTGGCACACGAGTAAATCATTTGTTTTCTCATTTCCCCTCACGCCCTTCCTAGTTTATTGTGCATTTAGTGGGCTCCTCTCACTTCCTGCAGTTTTCTATTTCACTGTTATTCCATTTATTTTTCCCATCCCATAGTCTTTTACAACACAGTTTGCTATCACCATCTGTATAATTTTTGCACACCTGACCAAGCTCTCAAAGCTAAAATTCCCCAAACCTTCCATTCATCCCACTTCAAATGTTTGCCAAGACCAAGGGAAACTTGGCCACATCACCGAACCGTTCTGCGCCCTGGACTGTTCTGTGCAAAGGGAGACAGCCTGGGGTTGCTTTGTGGACAGAACACTGCATCTGTGGGGAGAAGACCTAAGAGGCAAAAGATCTGGTTTGATGTTTCTCAATTCCATTTACCACATACAAGAGCAACTACTGTCCCAGGTGTCACCTTGGCCCTATGGCTACAACAATGACCACAGCTCCGCCCTAAGGCAGATGATAGTCAGTCAGAGCTACAGGGCTTTCTCCATGAGTTATCTCAGACTGCATCTAACGAGGGCCGATAAAAAAATCAGCACGAGCACTATCCTGACACAGCCATCATCTTGTTTCTGAGGAGTTTCTCAAGCTTGAGCAGGTTCTTGCATCCCTGAATGCTTATGAATACGAGAGCTCTAAAGGCTGAAATCTGTTTAGTGGGAGAACAATCCAGATAAAGGTAAGTGAGTAAAAAGAGCAACACAGAACTATTTTTTTACTAAACCCATTATTAAGACATATCTACTTCTAAACCCACTCAGCAGAACTGGCTCTAGGAGACATTAACATGTTTTCCAAGGAGATAGCCATTGTTACCATAACCTTGAGAAAAGAAATGTTACTCTCATTTCCTCTATACAAGGATAGGTATTTGCAGCAATCCTCTTTGTCTATCACTGAAACTAAGCAGGCACACAGACCTCCGTCTGCCCAGGGGCTTGTGATCAGTCAGAGCTGTCTTACCACACTGATGTTCTCCCTGAACTTGTCGGTTCTTGGATTGCTCTGACCTCTCAACATAAGACAGATGCTGATGCTGACCTCCGGAATATGTATCCTTAACAACAAGGGGAAAAAAATATCCTGGGTAGGGTAGGATCTCTTATATTGGGTCCGCCAAAAAGTCCATTGAGTTTTTTTCCATAAAATCAAATGCACATTTTTCATTTTCACCAATAACTTTATTGATTTGGATATTTTGAGTATATTGGCTATCTCCTGCTGTTGGCTTCTAGTGGGTAGAGGCCAGGGGTGCTGCTAAACATCTTCCAGTGCCTAAGACAGCCCCACAGCAAAGAATTATTTGGCCAAAATGTCAACAGTACCAAGAAACTTCGAAAACCACTCTTGACATGTTCCATCAGTCACAGCACCTTCTCCACACACTGCACAATCTTTTTTGTTTCTGTTGCATTTTTACCTTTCTTGAAATAATAAAACACAATACACTGAAAATGTTGCATATCTTCTTCCATCTTCAATATTAATATTAAAATGGTTACACAAAAATTACCAGTTTTGAAAAGTTTTTTTAAATGCACACTGATATGACAGCTGCCACAATACAATCTAACAAAATTGTTTCAAATGAAGTTGAAGACAACTAAGCACTACTAGAGCCATTGTATGGAAAAAACTAAACTAACTTTTTGGCCAACCCAATAAATGCCATAAGTATGCTAATTGAAACCACACTCATGTTTCTAGCAGAACGCCTTTCTGTCACTGGCTGTTCCCCACTCTGCACACTGGTGTCCACACAGAGGCACACACCCTATCCTGCTGGAGGATGATGTGCCTCCTGGTAGGGCTGCCCCCTGCTTTCCCCTGATTGTTGCCCCCACCCCTTAGCTCCCCACATTTCAGGGTATGTTTTTAGAGGAACATGACACGCACTGAAACCTACCGGTTTCAGGCTCCTGTGATGTCGTCTATGAGTTAGGGGGACTCTCCCCTCAGTACAGTATCTGCAGCTCAAGGTTTTAATTTGTGATGCCTCACTCTGTTGAGCCTGGTTTACTGATGTGTTATAGTGCTACAGAACAATTCAGGGTGGAAGTAAGCCAAGAAGAACTCTCTCTGTGTGTCTCCTTTCTGACTCTCAATGCAGTGTATTCTACCTTATATATGGACCAGGTCAGTCTAACCTGACTTTAAAAGGCAGTTCTTTGGTAAAACCTTGTATTGTGTGGAGGATGGGAGGGCAATCTCAAAATAGACAACTCTACTTCCTATTTTAAAAGCAAACGTAATGCCATGCTTTCATTCTGTGCAAATTGTGTAAGGTCAACTAGACCTCCCAAACCTCTCCCGTGGTAGTTTTCTAATTATTTTTGCTTATTGGCCAAACTATTAAAAACTATCACCTCAAAAACTGTGCTATAAAACCCTCAGGGCTTTGCATTAAGAGTACCTATTAAAATAGCTTCACAAGAGAAGACAATAATCACCTATGCTCATTCTTTCAGTTTTCTACTTCATGAAGATAAAACTGGGGATAAAAATACATTTGTAATACCTATAAATGCAAAGATTTATTATTAGTATAGAGAGTCACTTAACTAAAACGACAATACTACCCTATAGCAAATGGTTAATGCATAAAGTTATCTCTTAAAAACTGCACTAACAAGCTCAGAGGGGAGGCAGAAAATGGGCTCCTAAATGTCTCAGTCAGAGGGCTGCCCATTCTAGCACACAGCTACAGAAGAGAAAGGAAAAGTCCTCTAGTATGGGAATGTGAGACCAGAAAAAACGTTTTTGGAGGGAAATGCTGTTAGCCATGAAGTTATTGACTAAACTGTTATTTCTTGAATAGTATCAAAGAAGAAATAACAGAAGTGAAAAATACATTGATTCTTTTAGACCAACATTCACCAGTAAGATTTACATGATAGCACCTTAGAGGGTCTGTATTTAGTGGATGCACATTTTAATTTCTAAAAGCTCTGACTGAGATCTTCTGCTACCAGTCTCTGCCTCATTAGATATGTCTGACAGACACTGCCAGGCAATGAGACCTGGACATCAGGCAAATATGAGACAGGCTGAGCCACTATATTCAAAGTGACCTCAAACATAAGAAATGAGGAAAAATGCACTGAAATTTTCAAGAGGGATAACTAAATAGAAATCCACATCAAGACACACTGTAGTGAAACTAAAATGGTAAAGAGAAAATCTTAAAAGTCAGGTTACCGGCAAGGAATGACAATGAGGCTGGCAGCTGCTGCAGTGACAACAGATACCAAGAATTAGTGCAACTGTCTCTTCAGTGCTGAGGCAAAAGAACTGTTCACCTACAATTCTCTACCAAATTAAATCACCAGTGAAAGTCAGGACAAAATGAAGTTAATTTTTAGATATGCAAAGGCTCTGCTTGTGCTTGCTAAAATAACACTAAGTGATGCATTCCAACAGGAAGAAAAAGAACCCAGTAAGAAAAGTAATAAGGGAAGTTGGTAAATTTAAATTGAAAGCATGAATCAACATTTTTAAAAATAGGAGCTTAAGATGGGGGTGTCACAGATGACACTAAATAACTGTCAGCAAGTCACGATGTCATAAGGAGCTTATTCCATTGAGGAGAATGATAAATATACTTTTAAGTATGCTTGTTAAAATTTGCAAGGGCAATCAGTAAAGTAAGACAGAGAAGATATAGTTTCTAAATCCATACAGGGAATTAAAAACAAGCCCAATGTTTTTGACAGAAGGCAGGAAGGTTAAAAAGGAAGTAAAAAAACATGGCATCATGAAATGTAAAAGGTAGTAGAACTAAGTCCAATTCCAATTTCAATCACAATAACTCTAAGGAAATAAACTCATACATTAAGATAAACTCAAATCATCCACACACATACCCTTGGAAATAACTTGTTTAAAAGATGATACAGAAAAGTTGAAAACAAAGGAGTAGAAAAATTATACCAGCAAAAAGCATCTAAAAGCAAGCAGACATGGCAGCATCGGCATGGCACTGACAGCAGAGTGAACACACCGGAGCACAGAGCAAAGCGTTCACAGGGATAAAGAATACACCTAATCACAGAAAAAGTATAATCTACCAAGTTTTAACAATGGTGAGTTTTTATGCACCTAATAATAAAGCAGCAAAACACTTTCCCAAACCAAATTCACTTTATTTTGCTGAAATTTAGTCCAAAAAAGCAATAAAGAAAGCCAGCCCACTTGCTGGGTCTACTAATAGTACGGACCCTTTGGTTAGAGGTACCGTGACCTTGACTTAGTAGCAGTTTCGGTCTTGCAGGTGGCTATGAAGCCCTGTGCGGTCCCAATTCTTGCACACTTCTGAACTTAGTCAAGAGCTGTTTTTTTCCCGCCACCTGGGTTAAGGCACTCAAATCCAACGCTAAGTGTTTGGCCTGAATCCCCTCAGTCACCCTCTCAGCTCTGAAGAACTTGAGGGAGACACCCCAGAAACCAGCGGCCATCCCATTAAGCACCAGATTGCCGTCTTCCATGGTTTTCACTCACTTCACCTGCTGTCAATTAGGTTCTAAAGAGAGCTCCAAGAACACCCCCGCCCCCCGGAGAGCTGACCCAGGCCACCACGGCCACCGGCCACCGTGGATGCCTCATGCTGCTGGGCACTATCCTTTGTAAACATTCCAGAAGTCATTTAAACTAGCCCCAGTCTTTAAGTACAGCTGGGAAGTGCCGTTACCACAGTGCACTTCTTACTGCTTTCTCAAAACATGTCCTTACAACTGTTTAAACTTCTCTGTCTCTGTTTAAATTCCTTACTAAATGGCGAGATGGAGCCTAGTGCAAGAACTAAGCAAAACTTTTTTATAATGAATGTCAACCACTCTGCTAAGTTCAGTTGCATTTGTTTGTCGCTTTTACGATGCAAGTAAAAGACCCAGAAAACTTCATGTGAATGCCCTGCCTTCCAGGACTTGACTACCTTGTAGAAGAGAACATGAAGACTGACAACACCGGCAATAGCCGACACAGGTTACAGGAAAACTCCTAAAAGGGGCTACAGAAAGTCTTCCTTCATGTGGCACAGCCACAGACACCTACAGGAACGTTTTTAAGTCTCCTCACGCTTCCTTAGTCACCTAACTCAAGTGGGAAGTAGTTTGGGCAAGCAACTTAACAGGGCTTATCCAAGGGAATTTTAAGAATATGTACATGCCACATTTCATTGATTTGAAGATACACATTTTCATATCTCTGAACTCGGACGCTCGCTATGATATACATTGGGTTGGCCAAAAAGTTTGCTCTTTTTTTTTCATACGCTGGCTCTAATGGTGCTTAGTTATCTTTAACTTCATTTGAAATAATTTTGTTAGACTGTATTACGACAGCTGTCATATCACCATGCATTTTTTAAAAATTGGTGAATTTTTGTGTACCTATTTTAATATTGAAGATGGAAAAACACACATTTTCAGCATACTATGCTTTACTATTTCAAGAAAGGTAAAAATGCAACTGAACTGCAAAAAAAAGATTTGTGCAGTGTATGGAGAAGGTGCTGTGACTGACTGAACATGGTTTGCAAAGTTTTGTGGTAGAGATTTCTCGCTGGACGATGCTCCACGGCCAGGTAGACCAGTTGAGGTTGATAGCGATCAAATCAAGACATTGATTGAGAACAATCAATGTTATACCATGCGGGAGACAGCCAGCATATTCAAAAATATTCAAACCAATAAAGTTATTGGTAAAAATGAAAACTGTCTTCACATTTGGCCAAGCTAATAGCATGTCATAATTGACTGGCATCGTGTTTAATTTTCTTACTGCTGTACCTTTCCACTGACAAGTCAATGGAACATGGTTCATCAATGGAACAGCTACCCCCAGTCTGATTATGTGACAGAAAATAAAAAAGTGAGGACAACTCAATTCTTTATCTTCTTTATTTTGCATTTACACAACCTAGAAATATAATGGTAGATACATTTATACATTTCATATGTAAACCTCTGAATTTCCCCACTTCTATTCAAAAAAGGGAAAGGAATTTTGATTTTTAAAAATTAAGTCCTCACTCTGAACCTTATTAAAGGGACAGTTACCCACTGGTGTGAGGTCCATGTGACATGAACTTGTTGTGTGACTCTCACCGAGACTCCATTCTTTCCACTGGAAATGGATGGGTCTGCTCTGCCCAGCTCACTGGGTTGCCTTAACTATGAGATAGGGTGAGACTCTTAGAGCACTGAGGACTGACCTTGGTACCCAGGAAACCCTCAGTCATGGCTGTGAGGGGGCATCCCACTCATTCTGTTCACAGGGCTCCACTTTCTGCCTCTCCCCGTCACCCACCACCAGTCCCAAATATGTCCTCACTAGAGGAATTCCCAGAAATAAAGAGCAGAGTGAGGCCCCAGGCTAGCATAACACCCTTCACCCATTCCACCCTTTTCCTGGCAATGTATTCTGCTATCTCGAGAGCAGTAGAATAAAACAAAATCCCAGCACTCTAATTAATGTGGGTGATTTCAAAGGCTCATTTCAAAGGCTCAGAAGCCACTTGGAGGCTGGCAGGAGAGACTGAGCACGTAGCCACCCTTCATTCTAATGAGGGATCCTGTCCCACTGGTGACTTAAAGCACCAAGGCCACACACAATCACCATAATTCACAAGAGCCAGAAGGGTTCACTTTTTGGGTAAGAGGGAAAAAAATAGAGGGAATAAACTAGGGTGGCAGAGAGGGGAGAAGTGAATTTGATGAGTGGCAGGTTCAAACTTATCTTAGACTGATGAAGGCCACTGTCGTGTGTATGCTGGCATCTGGCCTTTGATGTGTTTTAGGAAGACTATAATGAATGGACTAGCAGCCTCAGTTACTGCCCTATACATCTCCTGCTGGTACAAATATACACCTCAAGACTATGAACTGACTGACTCACTAGAGCAATTACACGTTGTAAGCTCAATCTTCTGGGGCCTCTGCTTTAATGAAAAGAGGGCAATCCAAGGCCTCATCTTCTCTAAATGCCTGTTCTAGAAACTCTTATTTTACCTTTCATTAATATAATCAACCCATAGCACTGCTCCTGGGTGGGAAATATTTAGCTCCAGTTACAGAGAAGCTCCAGACACATCGCCTTGTGGCAGTAGCTGCTGCTGATCTAAAATTACTGGGAAACTTTAGAAATACTGATGCCCAGGTCCCACCTGCAGAGGTTCTGCTGTAACTGGCCTGGCTGTGGCCTGGGCATCAGGATTCTTAACAGATCCCAAGGGCATCTACTGTGGCAGCCAGGCTGGAGCTTCATGGGGCTAAAGAGTTCGGTCCTTGGCTTGCTTTTCTATAATCCCTCTCACTAACTATCTAATAAAAGCGGTGGTGCAAGATGCACCTTGTCAAAACTTGCTCTAAGCACTGCTGTTCTCTAATCCTCCTGTAAGAAAGGCTCCCACCATCTACAATCATCTCAAAGTGCACCTCTGAAGATGTTTTGCAAGAGTTTGAGAGCAAAGGTGAATATGTAGTGCCCACTTTCTATCCACCTCATTGAAAATTAGAAAATGTAGGCCCTCCAGAAAATAAATTAACCAAGCTCTAGACCTGTAGGATTTGAACCCAGACATAGTAAGCGGGGAGACAAGACAACTTGCCTAAGGTACTAGAACAAACCTGGTGAAGCTCCTTCACAATCATATCAAATCCTCCTTCAAGGGAAAGAGCCAGACACCACTGTCAAGACCAAATCCAGCTCAACACCACCATATGCTCATCTGGCCAACCAGGATTCTTCCCCGAAAGTTCCAAGAGGAGTGGAGGGAGAGATGTCCTGTCAGCCTGCTAGATGTCCTGCTCGTCTCTCTCAGCCAGTGGTGCTCAACTGCCTGTCCCACCGTGCATTTGGCAAGGCCCACAGATATTTTTGATCATCACAAATGGAGAGATTTGTTTCTTGCATCTAGTGGGTAAAGCCAGAGATGTGGTTATGCATCCTGCAATGTACAGGACAGCCCCCAACTACAAATAATTATCCAGGCCAAAGTGTTCAGAATACAGAGGGTGAGAAACCCTGCTCTAAGCAGATTACTATAAAGTGATTCCTGAAGCACTTTCATTGTGTGATGTTTCCATGAGCACTGTATCGTATCTGGGCCCCCATCACCTAAGGGACCCCAGGTGTAACCTTATTTAAAGATAAACCCACCCCACCCCACCCCACCCCCGCAAAAAATTCTACACCAGAGAACTCTTAGAAACAAACAGGAAACTCTGTGTTACTTCAAAACTGAAAAGTAAAAGAATGGTCTGGCCAAGCCCTCCATTGAATCAGTTAGCCAGAGGGGAAATCATCTTCAACTCACACGGAAGAATGTTCCTGTAATTCTCCTCTAGTAGGGATGTTCAAAGCTTTTGACCATTGAAAGTGTTTTAAACACACATATTAGACCAAAGCAGACAGGCACTTGCTGCAAAAAATTACATCATTTTTAAATTGTAATGTTTCCTATGATTTATAAAAAATAACAAATGGAAGATTTTTTCAGAAATGATTTTGTTTCACTCATTTATGAAAAAGAGTTACTGCAAATCCCTGTGAGTAAATACAGATGACCAAGTATTCACAAGCCTCTTCACATCCCACTCCCAGTGTGGTGGTTCCACAGCCCTGGGAGGGATGCCTGGTGCCCTGACTTCCCATCACTGGTTCCCCAAACTGCCCTCTCCATCTCTGCATCCTATCAGATTGCAGCCAGAAAAGACAAAACCACATGTGATGGGAAAACAAGCAACAAGGGTCTACTCCAACTGTTCAGAAATAAACACAAATATGTACTTGATAAATAAATATTGCTTTGCCTGGCAACCAGCTTACGTCAGCATCTAAAGATGAATAGTGTCTATATTCAAATGCCACTGTCTGATGTGTGTATCCCACATTTTCTATGTTCCCTTGTTCCAATAAAACTGCTGTGGGTCACAAGAAAGAATATATGAGATGCTGGGAAACAAATGAGATCCCAACCATCCTACACAAACATTCTTTAAGAAAAGGAATTAACCAACCTGCACAAATAAACCCTGAAGGAAAATACCCTGGGAGAAAATACTAGGGTCTCTCTCCAATCTGAGACTCCTCCCTGGATCAAAAATTCACATGCTGCTTGATTAACTGCTCGACAGTAAGACAGTCTATATGATTGTGTTGTGTGTGTGTGTGTTTAAAATATGAAAACTGCTTATTTG
>VMDR010021225.1:0-16976 GCA_007922815.1 Macrotus californicus | reverse complement strand
TGGAACTCAATAATTATTGTATGGATAAGTGGGGGCAAGGGAGGGAGGGGAGGAAGGAGGGGGGGAGCCCGACTCATTTAAAGCAGAAGACGTTCTAGGTAAGAGGGGGAGGGTCTTGACACAAAACTCTTCCTTCATCTCGACTCATCACAGAGGTCAGTCCAGCTTCTACAGAAGGAGGAGCAAGGGAACTCTGGGTCCAGGATGGCGTGGACAGAATATTTTCTGCAGGTCCTACTCTACTTTAGAGTGTGTTCTTTCTCTGAGGTAGAGGGGATAACAGAGTTGGAACTTTTCTTCTCGGCCTTTGCTTCAAGAGGTGGCCAGGTAACCACCTCTGCAGGTTCAGAGAGGGAGGATGCCGGGCCCTGGAGGTCAAGGGCCTGAGGAGGAGCCTGCACAATGGGACCAAAGCTCTGGAACTAGAAAGCGCCACCCTCTGTGCAGGAGTTCTGGACTCATTGTTTTATGCCTCTTACTTTGTTTGTTTCTCTCTTGCTCCTTCTCGCTATTTGGTTAGTTTCTTTGTTCCTCTTTAACATTTCAACTGCTTGCAGTTGTTCCGAGGAAAACTAGAGAAGATTATTTGTGTCCCCACAAAAACATACTCATACACCAATGGACCCAAGGGGACGCAACTCCCTCACAGAGGAAGCGTGGTCGCAGCAGTGAGCGTCCAAACAGAACGCGCAGACGGACCTGGAGAGAGAGACAGAGCTTTGTGGTGAGCTCTTGTTTACTTCCTTGAGAGTGCTTAAGCCTCAAATGGCCTGGCCATTTTTAAAAACAAGAGTGGCGGTGCTTATATAAGGAGTCCCCCAAATTAAGAGGGAGTTTTCAAGAACATGCCAGGCTAGGTAAAGAAAACCAATCTCAAAGAGTCAGCGCCATTTCTGACCCCGCCCACCAGCACCAGCTGCACCACCAGGAGGCGTGCTTCTTCCAGCAGCCAGAAAGCAGGGGTGGGCCCCACAGCACGTGCTCTTTTGACAAACATTTCTTGGGAATAATAAGCGCAGGATAAAATGGACAATTATTTTTCAGGAGTCGAGGAGCCAAGGCTCTGACAGCATTTTCCTGGTCCCCAAAGGGCACCTGTTTCCACAGCAACCGCAACTTAGGAAGATGCTGCTTTTGAGTTAACTATCCCAGGAAGATATTTACTCTGGGCTATCCATCCTGGATGGGCAGAAAGAGAACAGACTCCGAGTCACAAACCTCCCTGGGACTTGCGGAGGTCGAGGAAACTGGTTCTGTGCTTAACCCAGGGAGGCAGCTTGTCAGCACCAATCCTGAGCTCCACCCTGGTGATTTCCTGCTGAGTTCCTGCAGCATCTGTCTCCCACCCCCCCAACCTAGGTCCTATCCTGGCAACCTGAACCTGATGATGACAACGATGATGACAATGACAATGTTGGTTACAGTGACAATGATGACAATGATAACGACAACAATGATAGTGATGACCATGGCGATGATGGAGATGAGGGTGACAACATGGGGGCTGGCAAATGATGATGATGAAAGTCACAGCAATCACAACAAAAATGAGCATCGATTGCTGAGTGCTTCGCTTGCATTTTCTAATTTTGCCTCACAAAAGCCCTACAAAATAAATACCATTCTGGACCCACTTTCCTGGTGAGGAAGCATCAGCTTGGAGAGGTGAGATGACCTGTCCAGAGGTGCGTGGCCAGCAAGGAGGACCTGCGGGATAAAGCCAGCTCTGTGTCATTTTCTTTCAGGAACAGGGTAGCTTCGGAGCTTGGACTGTGCAACAGACTACCTCTGCTCAGCAGAGCTTCATTTTCCCTTGTCCTTTTGGCCCTGCATTCCCGTGTACATCTTTGTTTTAGTAAATTTGGCATGGCTTTACTGTTTGTCTTTATGTTTGGACCTCAGATGTGCAGAATTAATCATAACTCTGGCTCATGACACACCATGGTCATTTCTCCCTGCATCTGGCAGTGCCTGCTTGGCTTTTTGCTTTGAATTTTTAACAATGTAATAAGCACTTATGATCCCACTCCCAAACCACAAGTAGATCCATAACAATAGCTACAGTGTGTATTTTTCATGTTTCAAAATGTCTAAAAGAATTTGTACTTTTTAAAAAAGTTTTTATTTATTTTTTAGAGAGGGGAATGGAGGAAGAGAGAAAGGGAGAGAAACATCGACGTGAGAGAGAGGCATCGATTGGCTGCCTCCAGCACAAGCCCCAACAGGGGTCTGAACCTCATCCCAGGCACGTGCTCTGACCAGGAATCAAACCCGTGACCTTTCTCTCTGTGGGACAACACCCAACCAACGAGCCACACCGGTCAGGTGAACTGTACTTTTTTAGAGCAAAACTAATCAGCTGTTATTCAGAAAGTCTTCCAAACAAAGGCCAACATAAAGAGAAAAAAATGACCTGTGACCCATTCCCTCATTCCCACCCCCTTCATTAATAGCTGTTAGAATTCTGTTCTGGGATATTTACATTTAATATTTTTCTATGGTTTAAGTTATAATGAATGCAAAGTTTCACATCTTATTTTTTCAGCACTTGCCATTTTGTATTAAACTTCACTTAAATGTTTTACTTATTGCTATATATTAAATTATTTGTTATTTTGACATTGAACATTATAAACCATGGGTCCCCAATCTCTGGGCCGTGGACTAGTACCAGTCTGGGCCTGTTAGGAACCGGGGTGCACAGCAAGAGGTGAGCTTGAATATAATGCGCTTGATTCATCCCCAAACCACCCCCTGCCCCCCGGTCTGCAAAAAAAGGCTGGGGACTGCTGCCATAAACCACATTCGGGTGGTACCACAAATGATTTAGTAATTGACTTGTTAGACATTTAGGCTGCGTTTTTTGGGGGGTGGTGTGATAAATGACATTATGAAACTATATTTTTACATGTAACTATAATTTTACTTTTTTGTTCAGCTTATGGAGTTCTACTTCTTAGAGACTAGATGTCTGGGTCAAAGGATATTAACACTGAAACTTGTCGATTCACACTGTTCAACTGTTTCCTAGAAAAGTTGTACCAATTACTGCTGACCTCGGTGAGAAGGGCCCCTGCCCTGGTTCCTCACTTCCTTGGGTGCCTCTCTGGCCTTTCCTGAACCATGGCACTTCCCGTCGGCCAAGGAGTCTATGAGTCAAGGGGATAACCCACTGGGAACCCATGACCCCTGACTCTCTACATCATGCAGCAAGTGCCTAGGATCTTGGAAGTACCTGCCACACCTGCTTTCAGGGTTTCAGCATCTCCTTCCTGGGGCCATTTTCTCAAGAGCAGACCTCAGCTGCCTTGCACATAGCCCTATTCCTACTTGTGAGATGGGTGGACACTGGCAAGACCTTGGATGTGCAGTCAGGGTGTCCGCACACATGTGCACAAAGCCCCTCACAGTGCTGATGGAGCTAGGGGTAGGGTGAGTAGCAGGGAAGACCAGGGGCTGAGAGCCTGGGGCTCACTCTCCCTGTATCACCAAGTTCTATTAAAAGACTCCTGAGATTCCCAAAATTACAAATTCATCCAAGTCCTGGGGAAGGTATACTTGTCAAGGCAGGAAGATGGAAAATATTTAATTTAATAGTTAGCTTTGTTTGTAGCTTTTAAATATCTAGACACAATGATATGTAGGCTTCCAGTTCTACTCTTGTCCTGTTCCCTGACCTTGTAAGGAAAGAACTAGGTACCTATTTCTACTCTTACCAGCCCATTGGAATGTGCCTGCTCACCAGCATTATGCATTATGGTTGTCCTTTGTTAATCGAGTTGGCAAAAAGCAGTATGGTAGTCCCCCTTATCCGCAGAGGGTGTGTTCCAGGACCCCCAGTGGATGCCTGAAACCGTGGATGGTACTGACCCCTATATACACTATGTTTTTTTCTATACATATCGAGTTTTTCACTTAAAGAAAGAAAAGGTTTCTCTTTGACATTTCCAAAAGGCCAGCATCGCTACTCTTGCACTTTGGGGTCATTATTCAATAAGATAAGGGTTACTTTAACACAGCACTGTGATACCGAGACAGCGGCTATGATAACCGAGGTGGCTACTAAGTGTCCAATGGGTGGGGAAGGTCTATAGCATCGAGACACTGGACAACGAGATGATTCACGTCCTAGGTGGGACAGAGTGGGAACTGCACATAATTTAAAATTTTTTATATGTTTATTTCCGGAATTTTCCATTTCATACTTTCAGGCTGCCGTTGATCTCAGGTAACTGACCCCATGGAAAGTATAACCATAGATAAGAGGTGGATACTGTCTCTCTTGCTTTCTTCTGCATTTTAACCTATTTGGCCATGTATATTTTTAATTTGTTAATGATTTAAGTCTTTGTTTATCTAGCAGGGCCTCAGAGTTTTTCTTAGAAGTTTGTCAAGGCTGTCTCTGTATTAAGGATAGTAACCTCTGTACCTCTGACAACCTAGAGCTGAGCATGTGGTGTCTGCCCAGTCCTGATGTCCACCCAGGGAGAAAGCCTCCCGTGTTCAGCAGGACAGAGGATGGTGCCCACGAGGGAGGAGGGAGTGGAGCTGAGGGAGCTCCAGGGCCTGGCTTGATTGGTCAGTAAGTGGGGGTCACTAACCCTAAGAGGGACTCAGAGTCCACCCCAAATCAGGAGGATGAAAGCAAAGAACAGGAGACCAAAGTAGAGCATTCTGAGAAAGTTCTGAGAATTTGGGCCGTCACCTGTGGCTGGGTTTGCCGGTTACCTATTCCTGGACTGGTGAGCCCTAGATTCACATAAAGGTCCTGGTATTCAATAAGTGCACGAAGCATTACAATCTTGAAATGAGCTGCAGTCTAACTGAATTAAATGTCCCAAAGCAGAGTCAACCCTTCCCCTAAACAAGAAGTTGGACTTGTTACCCCACCAACAACCAAGCCACCACCTCAGGGGCCTTCGTCACATCCTCTTGTGCAAACACCCAGGCAGAATCCATGCATATCTTTCAGATGGTTGGCCAGGAAAGGCTTTAATTACAGGTTGGAAGAAGTGAAATAACATCATCTGGTGGAATGGTTTTAATTGGAATTTAGTGAGTCAGGCGAGCAATTAGTACATCTGAGAATGGAGACCATATATATAAACATATTTGTCTCCATTGAGCTCCACTGACTTAAATGCACATGTGAGTCAGATCCCTCAGGTCAAACAGAGGTCGTCACAATGGCACTAATCACCATGCAGCCTGCGCCAGGAAAAAATGCTCACAACTCTCACTTTTTCCATGTCCTTCCGAGCTCCGGTGGGAGGACTTCCTGGCAGTGCCACCAGCCTTGGTTTTAGGACAAGCCATGGAATTCTTAAGATTCTTAATATTATTGATTAATTTTAAATCAAAATCAAGGGAGAAGAGGGGAGAGGAAAGGAAGAGAAAGGGAACTACCATGTTGGAGTCCTCACTCTGCACCAAGTGCTGCACAGAGTTCATGTCCATTATCTCTTCCCTTCCTCCTTGCACCAGCCTGTGTGGACGAGGGTGTTATTACAGAAATAATAATAATAATAATAATAAGCAACAACGACTGAGGCCCAGAGAGGTAAAGTCATTCCCAAGTGTGGACAGCTAGCCAAGTTAGAACACTGGATAGTGCCATTCCAAGTCCTTGCTCCTCCTGAGGGATTAGGAATCCCTTAAATATAAGGGATTTATTTGAACTCCAGAAAGAAACAATGGAGTTCTCTTGAAACAGCCTGGTTTCTATATGTCAGGTGTGGTCCCACTTTCCAGCTGAGAAGTCAGAGCTACCGGAGCTAAGAGTGAGGGTGGCTCTTCCCACGGGCCAAGCGGGAGCCACACCACTGGCTCTCAGTCCTGGCTGCATGATGGCTTCACTGGGGAGCGTCAGAGAATGCTGATGCTGAGCTCCCCTCCCCGGGGCATCCTGATTTCACTGGGGTGGGGCTCCATCTCAACACGAGCCTTTTGTAAAGGCTCTTCTAGTAAGGCTACCCTGCAGCCAGAGTCAAGGACCACTGAGCTCCACGCACAGTGTGCTTGGAGAGAAGGTTGTGAAAGTCCATTTTAAGGGTGAAAAAGCTCCCTGAGCTTTGCAAGCGTGTGCCCAATGCTCTCCTCAGCCCTGTTCCAGCTCCTGCAGGTGAACTGGCAGAGTCGCTGAGTAGCCGAGTGAAAGTCCTCAGGCAGTCTTTTATGGGCGTTGGGATTTTGGCCAGACAAGTTAATCTGAGTCTTAGTTATCTATAAAGTAAAGATACAGAGAGCTACCTGGCTGAGCCAGAGGAAAGATTTTTTTTTTTTAAATTGCACTTCTACCATGCCTATCAAATAATAGTTGCCAATAAGTGATAATCAATATTTGTTTAAATCATGTGCTTCTTGAAGGCAGAGCCCAGATCTGTCTGAATCTCTCTCTATCTGCAGTACCTGGAATACAGGGCCGACTCAGTTTGTGCAGTAATTGGTGCCCTCCTCCCTGAGTTTTTCTGTGGTAGAGCCACTGCAGGAAGGGAGCTTATGCTGCATACCTCTTAAAATGCAATGAGCATCATTATCACTCATTAACACCTTGGTCCAGTGTGTCCTTCTTAATAGATCTTCCAGAGCACTAAAGCACATACGTTTCAAATATATTATCAGCTAGAGTTTCCGTTTTAGACCATCACAAAGCATCTTAGCAAATTCAATCCTCTAAAAAATTTCTGCAGTGATAAAATCCACTTAACATTGCATATACCAGCATATTCCAAATTACACTTTTCCTAAGTATACTTAATAGAACACTTTTTAGTATCTAATGGAATTAATATTTTATGGAGCCCTGTGTGAAGAACCTCATCCTACTTTAAACTGTGCGGTAAAAAGATGTTCACAAGGAAAGAGACCAGTGAATGGGACAGCCACCTGGGCCAGACCTTGTAAGGCAGCTGTCCTTTGAGTTTGGGAACCAGCTTTCAAACTCAGACATCTGATGTCGTCTGTTTACCCACAGGTTAGCTTTTTCTGAGAGACAATTCACAATACTATGATCAAAAGAAATTATATTAGGGCATAAAAACTCTTGATTCTGATCAAGTCAGTCAGGTTCTTCTAGCTTCAGAAATTTTGATTATAAAATGAGGATAACACAGCTAGGTATTGTTTAAGAAACCGTGGAAGCCACTGGCATTTTTCACAAAATATTTTCCACTCTGCCTTCCAGGCACAAGGTGGGACTGTGTGTCCTGGGCCCCTGGGGGCAGGGTGGGGCCCTGTGACTCCCACTTAAGGAGTTGTGAATAGAGCTGAGCGTGTGTCGATTTCAGACGAGCACTTTATTGCTGGTGTGCAGTCTCTAAAGCTGTCTTTCTATTTGGACTGGTCCCCGGTGACATTCAAGGTGTAGGCTACGCCACCAGCCTGGGTCCCACAGGAAGCAGAGCCCGCCTGCTGAACAGACGTGAACTGCCAGAACTTCTTGACCTTGGAACAAGCATGTCAAGTGAGCAAGAAATAAACTTTCAGTGTTTAAGCCACCGAGGTTTAGAAGTTGTTACTGGAGCACAACCTAGCTTAATTAACCTGTCTGATTCAAGAGTCAAGTGAGATAATACGTATTAAATATCTATCACATTCCCTGGCTCATAGCAGGTATTCAATAAATGTTAAGTCTTTATTTTCTAAAATGGGGAGAGGGGACACTCTCTAGGTGACTCAGAGCACATCTGGGAGCACAGGTCACTCCGTCCTGATCAGTTCCACTCAGAAGAACAAACACGTCAGAAAGTATGTCCAGGGCATTAGATCCAAACTAGTCTAGTTGGCATAATTTCTGTTTTAGTGTCTGCTTATCTGGGTTTTCTTTATTTCTCTTCCTTCCTTCCTTCCTTCCTTTGAATGCATAATAAGCTCCTAGAAAAATGGTCGATAAACTAGATTGAAATCCATACCTTGGACATCAGCTAACCTGCTGCTTCTCAGAGCAAAGTGAAAAGGGGCCACAGGGCAGACACCAAAGGCCCCAAGTTCCAGAAAAGACCCTGACTCCTGATGCCTCTCCCACCCACAAGCCCCCGTCTCTCCCTTTCTTCCTTCTCAAATGGTTCTGGACTGAGCATTTTGTCCCATTTTACATAATTAGCTGCATTTTTACCCCGGACATGGGATGACAGCCCAGCTCTTGTTTGCCTAAGCTTATGAACACAAACTGGAAATGTCTCTCATTAACACATGCTCAGAATCGCCCAGGAAGGTGAACTCAGCTGAGGCAGGTTCAGCACCACTGTTAGTTCATCTCCTGCAGGCACTTGACCTGCATTTTTTTTTTTCCCATTTGGGAGTGAAAGCAAACCTTTGTTTTCTCAACGTAAAGCACAGGGTGATGAAGCACAGGCTGCTTCCAATGAAGCCAGGGTAGCCAGGCCTACTTCCTGCCTCCCAGCTTCCTCTCCCTGCAGCTGGGGGCCCAGGTCTGCATCTGCAGCTACTTCTCTGGATTAAGGAGGACCAAGGAACAGGAAGATGGTGGGCACCCTGGCTCTGGAGTCAGGGCCTGCGCTCAAGCCCCTGACCAGTGGGCTTCTGTAAGGAATCCCAGGCTCATTGCCTGACTTGCTTTCAGTTCTAGAAACAGAGTCCATACCTCCTGATGGGCCTCTATCCTGACCCAGTGAGAGTCCCAGCACTCAGTCACTAGGCCCCTGCTCTGCACTGGGCAGCCCCTTCCAGAGACTGAACACAAAATTAAATGTCACAGCTGAGGATATTAATCAACTAAAATTATTTTCCTCTCCTCCCTGCAGGTTGCCCAGAGAATTCCCTGTCGCTCAGGCTTTGTCCATTTTTCATTTTTCCCTCAGTGAGGTCTGCCACCTTCTCCTTGCCTCAGATGCTGTAAGGTTGTCTGCTCCAGCATGGTGATTCAGAACTTTTCCTGATCGACTCTGCTTCCCACCTGGGCCAGCCTCAGCCCAGTGCGACGGCACCTAGTCCGGTGCCCAGCTCCTGCTGGGCTGCACCCCACTCCTCTGCTGTGTCTAATGAAGGGAATCCAGACAAGAAGGGCAAATCGACTCAATGATAAATAAATAAATGACAAAGAGTATGCATAGGCAGGGCAAAAATAATAAAGATGATTCACAAAGAACCAGATTTTAGGAAATAGTATTTCATGGGATGATGTGGTCCAAATGCCTTATGCACTAGATCCTGATCCTCTCTCTCATTCTCTTCCATGAGGCTAAGATCACCTCCCTGGTGAAAGAGTCGAAGAAACAGTACGTGAAACACTAGTCCAGTACCTGGTAATCACATATTATCTGGTATCATTGTGTTATTATCCTGTCCCTGTGGTTGCATGTACCATAATCAGGGCATGAGACATCAGCTAATCCTGCTGTTTCTCAGAACAAAGTGAAGACGGGCCACAGGGCAGATGCCAAAGTCCCCAAGTTGCAGAATTTGCACCTTGCATTTGCCTCTGTATTTCCTAAACAGCCTGAATCTTCACACCTGCCCTGCAGGGACTATGGAAGAGATTCCTGTCTGGGGTCTCTGCCCTAGGCTGTCATTTGGTTTAATGATCCCACAAAAGGGCAGGAGGCAGAGCCCACAGAGGTACCTGGCTGCTCTACCTTTTCTGAATGCTAGTTAGCCTCAGGTCATCGCAAAGGCTCAAAATAAAAACATCTCCAATCAAATAAAAATTCCCAAGACAGGTAATGCTGTAGACTTTTCCTGTGAGGGCAAAGCACCTGGCAGTCCAGTGTAACCTCTACCTACGAGTGCAATTCTGTCTGAACTTAGCCAGATGAAGAAGCAAAATGCAGAAACCTGTGCATTGCTTGTATAACCCTCGTGGGCTCGACAGCAATCATTGTCTGAGCTAGCTAATGGCAGGGTATGCAGACCTCCTACTGAGATTCCATTACCTTGTAATTTTTAGCTTGTTCACTGTTGCAATAAAGCCCCTCTGTCTCTAATTCCCCAGCATTCATGTCTCATCTTCTCAAGAACTGAAGTATATAAGATGCTTTCTGCTGAGGATTCATTGAGATAAGTTATTGAAGTCAAGCAGAGAGGCAGGCTTCCAGCACTCAGCTGTTCATCTCGGAATTTATGTTCATGCTTCCTTTTGAAGGTCTAATGTATCACAGACAATGTGCTTTCTATATGTTTAAAAATTCATGTTTCCTGTACAGTGAAGGTGGAGCTCATTTGGAAGAGGAGCTTGGAACAGCTGACTTGTTGTTGATGTAATTTCTTAGGGACTGAGATGCTGCAGTTAGTTATTCAAAGCCCATTGGTGGGGAGGAGTAGGGACCTCGACACGTGCTCATTAAACTGGCCTAGGAGTCGGGCCATGTGATTGTCGACCAAATGATCTTCTTTTCTTGAAAACTGCTGCCCCCTCCCATATCTCATTCTTTGGTCTCTGAGACATGGCCCTTCTATGCTCTCTGTGCACACAGCTCCTACCCCAGTTCTGGGTCTCACTGTGGTCATCTCATCAGTCTCCCTGCCCGCGGCCCCACTCTATCCACCCAAATCACTGCCACCCTTCTGATCCTCCCAGAACAATGATCTCCCCAAAGCTGTCACTGCAGGAGGCCTTTCTCATTGCCAAGAAGAGAAGCAAACTGAAATATTTCATGTTGGGTTTGGAGGCCCAGCCTCTCTGTCTCTCCTTCACTTCCAGCAGCACAGGTAGTGAGAGCTGCCCTTAAGGGATCCCAGGGAGACCCTGAAAAGGGAAAAGAGTGAGCCACGGGAGACTTTGGGCTAATGCTCCTGAACTCAGGGCTCTCCTCCACCAGAAGCTTCTCAACACACGACTTGTGGAGCAGAGGTTCTAAAGCACAAATTATTCTGATGCATGGATGGCATGTCACTCCTATTGAGAGGCAGGGTCATGCCCTCACACTTTGAATCTAGGAGGGCTTGTGACTGCTCGGGTTCATAGTGGATGGCAAAAGTGACCTTATATCTTCTGATGCCCTCGACTTGCTCTTACAACTCTGAGACAGCATGCAAGAAGTCCAACCACATGGGGACAACATGTTATCAGTAAGCCTAAGCCACATGGAGGGACCCTATGTAAGTGTTCTGGCTGATAGCCTCAGCTGAGCCCGGCCTCTGAGTCATCCCGTCACAGGCGCCAGACTTGTGAATACAGAAGCCTCCGGATGATTCAAGTCCCCAACCAGTGGAGTCACTGTCAGCCATCTCAAACTTCTCAGCTGAGGTCTTAGACGTCATGGAGCAGAGACAAACCACCCTCACTGGATCTGTCCAAATTTACACCTCACAGAACCTACAAGCATAATAGAAGGTTGTGATTTTAGGATATTGAATTTGGGGTCGTTAGATGCACAGCAGTAGTTAACTGGAATAAAGGGAGATGATAAAATTCCTCCCCCAAACTTCTCCAAAGAGGCCTTCCACCTATCTTCTGGGTGCCTGAAAAAGTGCTGCCTCTTCCAAGGATTTGGGAGGAGAAAAGCCCAGGGATCTTAATGCTCATATTGTTTTGTCCTTTGGAAGGAGGTGAGAAGTCCTGGGACCCTGCGACTCCGGGCACACGCGCTTTGGTGAGGAGCTCAGTGGAAAGGAGGCTTGCAGCACGGAGCAGCACCCAGGGGTGAAGACTGCCTGCAGCACTGTGGTGGATGGCCCTGGCAGCTGATGTTGTAGCAGAAGGCCTGGGCATGAGCTGTGGGTGCAGAGGGAGAAAGCTGGGCTAACACAGTGATAGGAGGGAGCAAGTCATACAGTCAAGATCAATATCACCACCCCAATACATCTGGCTCCATTCAGCTTTGAGGTATAAAATATTAAATATTCAGTTCTATTCACTCAACAAGTACCCAGCATCCATAAAACAGGAGTCTAGGTGTGGGAGGGAAATATACAAATGAGGAAGATGCTATAACCTCAAGTCTGGGGAAATCCTTCTCTGTCCCATTTACACTGTCTCTCTGAAAAATAACTAAGCTATTCAAAATTAGATAAAGCCTTTCCAGAACTGCAGCCACAGAAGGGCCAAGGCACCTTCCCCTTTACCATTCTGCCATTTTTGCAGTCCCTTACTTTAGAGGGGAGGGGTGAGGCTGTCCCTTCCCTGTGCATCATGCTCAGAGGAGATCGAAGGGGCTGTGAGCAGACATGCAGTCCTCAAAAGGGAACCTCGGCAACACCCTCCGACTTATCCCACTGCTTTGCCAGCTGGCTGTAGAGGAAAGCCTGGAAAAGCCTCGTTAAACCACACAAAGCCAGCCTAAGACACGACAAAGTGGGTTGCAGCTGCCTCTGGAGCCGGCTGCGCCTGATTGCCTGTGATCTCCTCCGCTCAGCCCGCGGCCGGCGCCTGCTGACACAGCCTGTTGTGTTGGAGACCTTATTATTGCAAATTCCCTTTCCACCCCACAGATTCCTCGGAAATTGCACACATGTCTGTCTTGGGCCAGCCCGCCTGCAAAGGTCGCTGCAGCAGCCACTGGGCCCCCAATGTCATTTCACTCATTCACACACATGCAAATCTTAAATACTCAAGGTCAAAGCCGTTACCTACTGCTGATTAATACTGACCAGACCCAGACTGGCAAGGTTTCATCCCCCAAAGCAGTGCCTTTCAAGTATCCCCGGAGATTCTAATTTCATTGATCTAGCCCTTGGAGACTCTGCTTTTAAAGCTCCCTGGATGAGAAAATGTGAAGTAGCGTTGAGAACGACCGCCATGATAAATGGGGCTGGTGTTTGTTGAGTGCCTATTATGTGCCAGGCCCTGTATACTCCCAACTTTCTTGTTTCACCTGTAAACCAGTTCTTAGTGAGGGATTTCCTTTTGGAGGAGCGAGGAAATTAACGCTCAGAGAAGTTAAAAGTAACTTTCTCATGCACTGCGCGCACGCTGGAATGACCGAGATTACAAAGATGGACGAGTTGGTGAGAGAACTAAACAAAGGGAACTTTCATCCATTGCTGGCGGGAAGGCAAAAGGGTACTGCCACTCTGGAAAACAAATGCTCCTCCTATGACCCAGAATTCCGCTCTGAGCACTTACCCAAAAGAAATGAAAACATATGCCCACACAGAGATTTGTACTCGAACGTTCCTAGCAGCTTTATAGCCAGAAACCGACCGACCTACCCATCCACGAGTGAGTGACTAGGCCAGTTGTGCCGCATCCATTCACCAGAACGCCACTTGGTGATCAAAAGCAGCAGCACTGATGCATGCAAACGTGGGTGAATTTAAAAAACATATGTTGGGCGAAAAAGAAAAATAAAGCCAAAAGTAAAAGGATATGTCCTGAGTGATTGCATTTATATTAGTTCTAGAAGAAGCAATCTCATCTGCGGTGGCAGAAGGTGGATGAGTGCTGGCCTGGGGTTGGGTGTTGAGTGCTGTGACAGCCAAAGGCCGGGTGGGGGGGCGCTTTTTGGGGTGACGTGAAAACGTTCTCTGTCATGACTGCATTGACGGTTACGCAAGCTATAAGTTTGACAGAGCTCATCAAACTCCAGACTTAATAGGGGTTCACTTTATTGTTTATAAAGTGTGCCTCAATAGTCCTGACTGCCCTGGCTCAGTTGGTTGAATGTCATCCCGCCAAGTGAAAGGTCGCCAGCTCAATTTCCAGTTGGGGCACATGCCTGGGTTGCGGGCGGGCCAGGTCCCTAAATGGGGGCTCGTGTGAGGCAAGCGATCGATGTTTCTCTCCCTCTCTTTCTTCCTCCTGTCCCCTCTCTAAAAATAAATAAATGTAATCTTTAAACAAAATCGTACCTCGGTAAAGTTGATTTAAAAAATCATTTTGGCGGATGAAGCCAACATGGGATTGCAAGAGAGGTCAATCTGATACTGCAGCTTCCAGTGCCAGGAGCTAGAAGCTGACAGGAAAGTTCTGTGACACCCTTAATTAAATCTTGGTAGGCCAGAGTGTGGGGGAGGGGGGCGGGGGAAGTCAATCAGTTAACAGAGCTGCAGGCCAAAATTAACAAAAGATTCAAAATTAACACAAAATTAACACACACTCCTGAATGTATGTTTTAAACTCTGACTTAACTTGCAGGTGGCTATTTTTATGATAAGAGAGAATAACCGACCACCAGACGCCACCGTCCTGCTTATGTTTGAACTTTCTGGGCCGTTGCCCACAGCCAACCCCAAATCAGCAAATACTCTTCCTTATGGACTGTGTGTCTAGCCCAGAACTGTTTCCACTTCACCCTCCCCTGCCCCCCTTCTCTATAGCCAATATAAGTCTTTCAAAACCAGTTAAGTGTTTCTTCCCCAAACTTATTTTATCAAAGTGTCCCGCCAGTCTTGGGACAATGGACATGTTTGTCGTCACCTAGCCCAGCTGCTGGTGATTTAGACCACATGCCCCAGGACCTGCTCCCTTTTCTGGATAACATATGGCTCAACAAACTCTTTCAGGAAGATGTTGGCCTGGAAAGATCTGGGTTAACAAATAGGAACTGAGCTCTGGGTGGAGGGAGGTAGACCACAGGACAGCTAAAAGGACACTCGGGAGAAGTGTTCCTGACTTTTCAACTGTGACAAGCACTCTGAAGTCGTCCACTTGTCCTTGTGCCTCCTGACATCCCCTTCCTCTTGCAAGGAAGAATAAAAGTGTTTCAATCCTGGAAGGTGAAATAGCTTTTATCAGGCATGGTAGAAAAGTTCCCAAATTAAATCCCCTGGGGGAGCTTGCTAAAAATATTGATTCCAGACTTCACTTCCAGATCCACCAAAACAGATCCACGGAAATGAGATTTACACATTTTCAGTTTAAAATAGCTTCCAAGAGATTCTGACAGTTTGGGGAGCACTTTAACGCCATGTTTCGTTCTGGCTCCACAGCACTTCACACAGATTCACGTTGCCTCAGGGACATTCTCAGTCTTCTCATCAAGGGCAGTAACATTTGAGCTTGGAGAGTTCTCTGCGACCAGCTTCACCACACGTCCTGTGAGTCTCCCTTTGAGCTGTCACCCCACTGCCATTGTGTGAGAGGTGGCCTCTCTGGTCAAAGGCTGGTGATGGAGGTTCATGGCACAGGCAGTGTTTCCCCCAAGGGGACTGCCAGGGCTAAAGTCTCAGCTATGCATTCCTTTCCTTTTTAAGGAATAAAATAAAAATTATAAGCACATTACATCGAGCAGAGTACCTTGAAATATGAATCATACACTGTTATACATAAAGGAAGGAACGGCACGTTCTTAGAGCATTCATCAGTTTCTGGGACAATTAGATTAGTGTATGTAAAATTGTGCACCTGGGGGATTGCTGTTGAAGTTCAGGTTCATGACGTTGTTTTATGAAGAGTACACCATGACAATTCTTTGAGTGTGCAGAGCTGTGTTTCCCTAAGTTTCCCTGCATGCAAAGCAGCAGGAGGCAAGTGACAGCAAGCAAGGAAAGGCACTGTAACATCTCAGCCATACAGTCTGCCATCATCACCCTCCTGTGACCTGGACTTACTGATGGCCTCACAAAGTATTCTTCGATCCTACATCCCAACAGAGCGTTGTAAGCAAAACCACTCAAGTGGCTCTGAAGATCTAGCTAAAGGAGGTGAGAAATCCAGAGTAAACAGGTCTGACCTCCATCAAACAAGACCACTTTCAAAGGGAACATGACTTAAAGATATGCTGATGCACATTGCTATTGCTCTTAGAGTGAAGTCAGACTCAGCTGAACAGACCCCAGATTACCTCTCCAAACTCATCTCATAGTCTGATTCTCTTTTCTCCGCTTCAGACAGATGGATCTTTTAGCCTCTTCTGCCCCACGGCCTTTGCTCAAGGTCTCCCCAGCTCCTGAAAATTTCCCCTTTTCCTTTTTTACACAATTAACTTTTATTCATCTTTGAGATACCGGTTTAAGCAACCCTTCTTCCAGGGCAGTTTCCCTTTACTTCTCTGTGTCCAAACCTCTATTACAATGGTTCACATACTGTATAGTCTCCTTTACAGTAATGATCATAATTCTGATCTTGAAATTGTTTGTGTGGTTATTTGACAAGACTCCATCGGGACAAAAACTTCAGTCATTTCTTATTCCTCTCTAGAACCTCAGTATGTAGCATAGTACTGGGCATACACAAAAATATTTGTTTAAGAAAAAAATGAATGAATGAATGAGTGAGTGAATGATCACCTAGTGCAAATTTCTCATCTTGAAGATGAAGACACCCAAGCTCAGTAAGGTAGGAACCTGCTGCAAGTTAGTGACCAAACTGAGACCAGGACTAAGGGTCTTACAACTCTGAACCCAGATCTCTTTCTCTGAGGCTGCCTGTCCTTCTAAATAAAATGATGGCTCAGTTGGAGGGAGGAAGGAAGGAAGGAAGGAAGGAAGGAAGGAAGGAAGGAAGGAAGGAAACCGAAAGAAAATTGGACAGTTTTCTACTCAATGGACTGTCTTTGTGTTCAAAGAGAGAGTACACAAAAGAAATCATGAAAAGAAACAGAGGATATTATAAGCAAAGTACTTGATATGAATAATAATGAACAAAAACATTCCTACTTATTGTTTATCTAATTTTGAGTTTTAATGAATAGCAGAGATGGTAATTACTCAATTCCTATGTTTATATAAAACCAACACATGAAACCTCACAGTTCGATATTTATGAAGTGTCAGGTTCTCTTAAATACTCAGCTTTGCAATTAGAAAGGGAGCTATTCATTAACATTTTAAACTAGATAAATAAAGAATAGAGTTGTTAATTATTCATTAAAATTTTAAAAACTAGAAATTATACACTCATCTTTTGGGTGCATCCATATCATTTAATTAACTGTGAGTCAAAATGCTACCAAGAAGCATGTATCTACACACCTAGAAATGAGATGCAACACCTATTAGTAAATGGGATGATTTAATCAAGTTAACTATTCTGATTAATCTTTCATTTGTATTGAGGATGCGTTGCCAGATGTCTATTGACTTAGAGCACTAGCTTTCGAGTCAGAAGGAGCTGGTTTTCAATTATTTTTCTTCTGAGT
>VMDR010021224.1:0-16984 GCA_007922815.1 Macrotus californicus | reverse complement strand
CCTCCTATCCCTTGTTTTCGCTTGCAAACTCTCATCTGCGATTTCTTGACCAATAAGACCTCTTTTCTATGTATACATCCTTTCTCTAGCCCTACCCTTGTCCTAAAAAAGGTTCCCAGGCACAATTATAAGACCTTTAAATAAACAAAGCCTAATGTGTTTTTACTTTCTTCCATTGCCTGTTCCCATTTTACCCCCGAATTCACTTGCCCTGATTTCCTTTGCCAACTTCCAAGGGGCTGGTCAGTTCTATTTCTCGTAGTCTGGGCACTATGATTTTCATGCTCACTCCTCTAAGAAAGTGTGATGGAGCAACACCCAAGCCAGGTCTTCCAATTGCTCCCATGTGAAATACTTCTCAACTCTATCCTGGACCGTCTCCATTCATGTGCCTAATCAAAGTATAGAGTAAGATAAGGGACAACAATAGAAACCATTCCCAGATACATTGAAAAAGCAAATGTTCCCTTTCTGGGGTGATGGTAACATCATAAAACTGGATTGTGATGAGGATTGCACAGCTCTATCAATTCACTAAAAATCATTGAATTGTACACTTAAAGTAGGCCAGGTGTATGGCATGCAAAGGACCACACTACAAAAGCAGAGAACAGGATGGTGGTTGCCAGAGGGCGGGAGGAGAAAAATGGGGAGATGTTGGTTGAGGGGTGCAAAGTTTAAGTTATGTAAGGTGTGTCAGTTCTGGGGAACTCATGTATGGCATGGTGGCTTTAGTTAACCATCCTGTACTGTGTGCTTGAAATTGGCTAAGAGGGTAGGTCTTCAGTGTTCTCACCACAAAAACAAAGAAAACAGATGATAGATAGGTTAATTAACTTGATTATTTCACAATGTGTACATGAATCAAAATATCAAGTTATATAACCTGAATATATACAATTTTTATTTGTCAATTATACCTCAATAAGGCTGGTGAAAAATAAGAGTGAATGTTCCCAGCCTATGATATTATAGTGCTGGTGCCGTTATAATTCCAGGGTAAGAATACAGAAAAACAGAAGGTATAATTACAAGTCATTTTATTTTTTTCCCCTGTTAAATCTGATAGTGTTTTTGAAGGGTCTCTAATAAAGCCAGTCATTTACACTTAGAATTAAGACTAATAATTCAAATCAATCTCCCTCTCTCTCTTCCCTTTCTCACATTTTAGTAGCTAATACTTATTGGGTCTGTACCACAGACCTAGCATCATGCTAAATTATTTTCGGGGATTATTCTCTGAGGAACGAATTTTATTCCATGATACAGATATGGAAATTGAAGTCTGGATGGATTAAGTACCCTGGCTAGACTGCACAACCAGCACAGAGGGTAAAACCAGGGTTCAAAACCAGGTCTTTGTTACCACACGCCTGACCTCTCATTATGTTTTACAACAGGATGGATAGGGCAGTGACCCATTTTCAGTTCGGAAAAGTTATAACATGAACACTAACACAGGAAACATCTTTTCTTAAGTAACACCATAGTAGAAACAGCCAATCAATATTAAAATAATATATAATTTTAAAAGCAGTCATCTTACTCAAACAAACCTCATTAGAAAAGATGTACAATTCTATATTACAGCACAGCTTTAACTAAAGTGAGAATTTGAAGATCATCTCAGAAGTAAATTGCTCTCTACAAAAAGCTCATGGTAGCTACGTGGCCCGTGAGGGAAGTGAAAGGCCAGTGGCGGCCAGCGAGGTAAGCAGGGGTGAGCATGAGGACACCATTCCTCTACAGGCCACAGATGGGGATGATGGCAGAGGAGGAGAAAAAGGGAGAGACCTGTTTTGCCTCATCACAATCCCCCAGGACCTTGCCAACCTAAGGCTCTGTACCCCTTACGTGCATATATATCCTTCAGGGTGGCAGTAGATGTGAGACGTGCATACTGACCGCTCAGCACTATGGCTCCTTACATTCCCAGCTCGGACAGCAGTTTAAAAGTAGTGGCAGGAAAATGGAGACCACTGCACTTGAACAATGATGAAAAACATGCAAAAAAATAAAATAAAATAAAAGTAGTGCAAAAGGATGTCACATTGCATCCACCTTTTCTAGGGGTTTGTAGTTGGAGATTTTTTTTATGTTACCTAGTTTCCCATATTGGCTGGGAGTGGCAAAAGGGTTTACAAAGCCATTTCTCTTAGTCTACAACTAGATGGAAAGGAGATAAAAAACAAAACTATCCTAAAAGAAATAGAACTCTGTGCCCATCTGTCTGTCCCACTCAAAAATAAACATATTATCCTTTCTTCTTTTTTTAACATATTATCCTTTCCTTTTTTACTTTCTTGACATTTAATTTTTCCTTTTTACTTAAAGTGCTATAACAGAAAATGATTCTACATTATAATAAATAGTTCCAATGATGTGACACACAGAATCCTTTGCACATGCATACACTACACATGCATGTGTGTGTGTGTGTGTGCCAATGGAAATAAAATCAGGGTAACTTCAAGGAAGTCTTCTGGAGAAGACCAGCTGATTTACTCCAGTTTTTATCCTATAATCTCTCACAATGAAAAATAGGGGAACCTGTCTAGAAGTCTCTTAACACAGTATCTAAAAGTCTCCCTTCTTCTAGGTTCACTTTGTGTCCTTCGGTTCTCTAGGATGATTCTCTAGGAAGGTTTACTTTACATAAATATCATTCATGGTAAATGGGCTCCTTTCATACCAGAGAAATTGAATGGAGTTCTGGAAGAGAATGAGCACAGAAATAGTCCCCAGAGTAGGAACAGATTACACAGCATGGCAATCTGAATAAAACAGTGCCTTGTTTCCATATTAGGAACCATATTATCTTTTCAGAAACATTCACCAATATGTTTAGATTGATTCCCTCTGTGTACATTTAATTTCATGTATTCTTTCAGGCACATTTTTTATGTACATCCCTACATACCTCATAACCCATCTGCTAATCAAAATGACTACATAGTGTTCTACTCTAGCAATGTAGAATATTTTGCTTACCTATTCATTCAAGTTGTTTCTTATAGTTTACTATTATGAATAGAACCAATAAACATCTTTGAAAATTTTACTGTTTATCTTTTATTATTTTATTGTTGGTATATCCCTAAACAAGAGGTTTCCCGAGGTGTATTTGGGAGGGCTATAAATAAGGCTAAAGTCCTAGAAATATTTTTACTGACAACCGTACACAGCAATTTCAGGCAGACTTAACTAGTAACAGACCTGGGTGCAAATTACCACATCGATTCATGTTTTTCTTAATAGTACACATAAAGTAATTTACTTTTAAATTATATTCTTTTAAAAGCCCCAGAGAAATTGCATGGGGCAACTTTTGAAAATTTCTATCTGGTAGGTGGCAAAATCAATTCTGGGAAAGGTCATCTGTAACTAATATTATTCCTCAGAACTAACATTGTCCATTTATGAAGAGCACGGGTTCTGGGTTGAATATCTAGTGACTGAGGCAGGGTGAGTTAGTATGGAAGAACGTAGAGGGGAGGCAAGTGCAATTTTCCATCTCTGGTTCTGTCATTATCGGTACCGGCAATTCCATTTCTGGACCTCAGTCTTCTCATCGATAAAATCAATAGGGGAATTTGTGATCTCTGAGATTCCACATTATTTCTAACATTTAGAACATTCTTTATTGAGAAAAATACCACAGACTCATCAAAATCATTTTCTTGTTTCCCCAAACTTCTTACCACATTGAACACAGACGACCGGCTGTATTGACTAAGCAATGGAAACAAATGATTTATGACCTGTACTCCTTTTCCGAGTGGCCTTGGCTTTTAGCCAGTTATAGAAAACAGAAACCTAAGACTCCTTCAGACCTGCCTGGTCTCCCACCAGTCCTTGTCCAGCTGGGTTTAATTCCTATGAAGTTTCCTGAAAATCTTTAACTCAGTAGTCACCATTTCCTCTCACCACCACTATTAGGACAGCCTAATTGTTCACCCTTCTTAGGTTCTCTACATACTGTCACTCAAAATGCAAATCTGCCCTGACTTGTGTGGCTCAATGGGTTGGCCGTCCTCCTGTAAGCCGAAAGGTCATTGATTCAATTCCGGGTCAGGGCACATGCCTGGGCTGTGGGCCAGGTTCCCGGTTAGGGGCATACAAGAGGCAGCCCGTCGATGTTTCTCTCCCTCTCTTTCCCCCTCCCTTTCCTTCTCTCTAAAAGTAAGTAAATAAAATCTTTTTTAAAAAATGAAAATCTGATCATGTTAATCCTCAGAGAAAAACCTGTCAATGAGTCCCCATAACCAAAAGGGTGAGCTACCAGGCCTTGGTATAGCAAACAAGTGTCCTTCAGATATGGCTCCTCTCTCCTTCCCAGCTTCAGATACTCTCTCTCTCTTTTTCTTCCTCTTTCCCTCTTTTCTGTCCCAGCTGCTGTCTCCCTGGGGTGTCTGGGCCCAGGTGCGGTGAATGGCACCACCACACCCAGGCACACCGCACAGAACCTGGCTGGGCATCTTGGTACCTCTGGATTTGTACCTCCCACTCAAGACACATGATTCAAACAATTGCCAAGCCCTCCTACATATCTCGTAGCCAATCTCTTTCGATCCATCTGTGCTGACACCACCACAGGCCAAGTCATCTTTCTTCTCCACAGATTCATTGCCACCACTACTTGCTAACACAAGCCTCATGACAGGGAAGAGGACACTGCAATTGTTCAGGCATGTCCCCATCTAACACAGATTTTGCAACAGCACTATTTACACTATGTTACACAAGACAATTGTATGATTTTTCCACGACATTGGTCCCATACACACTTTTTTTAAAAATTAGTACCTTTACTATAATCTTAACAAAGAATGAGATACTCTACAGTTAGCACCTATACTCAAAAAATACAGTAATTTTAAATATTCTGAACATTTATTTGTAGATAACTGTTTTCTTGCAGTTTGCTGCCTTTGGAATGACGGATATTAAATATCTAAGCTAATAGGTGTAAACGTAGTCGGGCAGTCACTCAGCGTCTAAACTGAGTGCAGCGTTCCTCCTTGGATTAAGGCCATACTAGTTGAGGTGACATGACCGTGTCATGGTTTAAAATAGTTTCTAGTTTAAGGTGAAGGAGAAATGCAACTCCTGATTTACAGAAAATAAGTCCTCACACCATTGTACCTATTCATATTTAGATTGGCTATCTTTATAAAAATCACTACCTTTCGCCTTTCAGAACACATAAAAGTATATTTTCCCTTCCTCCTGAGGTTCAAGTGAATGCGAACATGCTAGTACTTGACAAATGGCTGTTTTTAAACCCTACAAGACACTTTCCACAGATGCCTCTATGTCCGTTTCCTAATTCCACAGTCATTCTTTCTGCTTGCTACGAAGTCCGGTCACATCGATCTCTTCAGGCAGAGAAGAGGTAGTCCTAGGCCAGGCAATCTTTCCACTTTCATTCACTTCCCTGTATTTGTTCAACAAACACTTATCAGAGCAGTTCCTGGGGATACTGGGGTCCACCAGACAGACGCCCCTTCCCTCACAGAACACATGATCTAAAGGGGAAGGCAGACAGTTAGAAAGCAGACATGGTCTAGCCACGGAGCCAGAGACAGCTCACAGGCAGAACCAAAACTGAGGAAGTTCTGTTTGGGTCACGACAGAGGGTGGTGCGAGAGGAAGCTGAGAAGAAAGCAGGGCTGGGGCACCCATGCATATTTTATGCACCTTAGACTTTATACTCCAGGTGAGAGGCAGCTAAGAAATGTTTAAAATCATGAAGCCACTAGATTGTATTTGCCTTTTAGAAATACTACTCCAATCCAGGTGAGAAAAATGGACTGGACGAGAGTCAGCCTGATGAAGAGATTTGTGGGTAGACATTGAAAAGATGGGTGATTCTATGAGTTAGGTTTATCCTAAGCCATAATTCATCATTGAAATGAATGGCTTCCTGAGAAATAAGAAGGTAGAACTGATAGAACTAATTTTTTTTTGGGGGGGGGGCAGGGGGGGGAAGTGGAAGCAAGGGAAGAAAAGTAATCAAGAATTGCTAGCGTGTAATTTGGACATCTGGGTGCCTGCTGGTGACTTTCATTGATAAAAGGAATCCTCAAGAGAAGCCCAAAGATAAGGGGTGAATGATGACTCCCTCTGTGGACTTGGAAGAGCTTGAGTGACACCATTAGTGAGAGGCTGTCTGCTAGACGGCTGTAAATAGATGTCTGGACCTCATGAGCCACACCTGGGCTTAACGCAGAGACACCAGCTAAAGACCTGTGCTCCAAAGACATGGCCAGGGTGCGTCTTGTGCACACAGGTACAAAATCTTTTGGGGGAGAATAAAATGGCAGCACCTCTAAAATTCAACAACTTCAACTAAGCAATTCCACTTTCAGGGATTTATATAAAAGAAACCCTCATTAATTTTGAGAGAAATTTTGAGAATGAGTGTACCATACAAACACAGTGGTTATAACAAAAATTAGAAATGGTGTAAATGATCAGCAATATTGTTTGTATTGGTTAGATAATTATTCTACTTTCAATCATTACAAACTTACTTAGCTTTCAGAAAAAAAATGAGATCTGCATGTATTGAAATGAGACATTCTTAAGACATTTTTAGTGAAAATATACTTGTTTATGTCTTTTACATATATAATAGCTAAAATTATTAAGCTATCATTATATGCTAGGTAGCATTATAAATTTTTTGCTGAATGTGAAGTCATCAAATCTTCAGAACAACCATGCAAGCAAAGACATATTATTTTCATGCTATGAAAGAGGAAACAAAAGCACAGAGAGTGGAGGTAATTTGACTAAGGTCACAAAGCCTGCAAGTGCTCAAGCCAGGATTTAGTTCATAGAGAGAGTAAAGTCTACTAATTATCTGTGATGAAAGTTTCTGACCTGCCCCAGATTGGGGCCCAGGAAAATTAAAGTGAGTTATAGAAAAGTCAAGAACATTACATTCCCATGACCTAAATTTGTGAACTTGACTCCTAACCGCTGAAAACTCAGATAGTTGGATGCCTAGAAGAAAATGCATAGAGAAATGCATTAAGCTGCTCAAATTGCTTTATTCTGGGAAGAGAGCATGAAAAGGTAGGCTTTCCACATCACATGCTTCTCTATTCTTTGAATTTGTGCGCTACAAGCACATTTTACTTGTATAGTTGAAATGAGAAGGAAGGAGCAAGCTGCATTACAAATTCATTTAGGATCATATGCAACTCAGCAAAAACCCTTCCATTCCTCTGTAGCACATTCAGTTCAATGCTTTGAGAGCCTCATCATTTAGCTGGTACAGTACGCCCAAGTCTGAACATGACTATTTCATTAAAAAATCCTATTCTCTCCATACTCCAGGTTATAGATGCATGAGATAAAACCCACTTATTCTTGAAGATCTGATGTTGTGTACAGGGAGCTGCCTGCAGGGAAGTGCACATGGAGAATACCAGCCTGGTACACAGTTTTGGCAGACCTAGCTGCCTATTTGCTCAAATATGAACTGAATAGAGAGCTAAGAGTGGCCGAGGAGGGACTGACTCAAAGAAAGAAAAGAATATACCCCCAAGGAATCAAATTGTAATCTACACAAAGATTTAAATTTTCGTCTCCTTGAAAATGACATATTGTCAGCTACTGGATACAGTTCAAAAGAAAAACAAAAGGAATGCTGGGTTTTTATTCATACTTATTCTTATTTCCATTGGGCCTGTGTCATACTTTCTTTGTTATAGAAAGTATTTTTTTTTTAAAGAAAAGAAAACGTATTTGCAAATGAACAGGACATGAATTTTATCTATCACCTATAAGACTGATATTTTTGTACACAAGTTTTGGAGTATTGGGCATGACTTCCAAAGAACTGCAAACACAGATCTCTAAATGGAGGGCATTCCATTGATATAGGGTGGGGCAAAAGTAGGTTCCTAGTTGTGAGTACACAAAACACAGAGTTTATTCTTGTATTATTGTGTATTAATTATTGTATTATTTTCCACACAAACAATGGTAAACCTATTTTTGCCCAACTCTGTATTTGTGGAAGAATTAGTCATTTTCAGCCATTTGAAATTTTTCAATTTATAACAAAAAAAATCTCAACATAGATTATAAGTGGAAAAACAAACTAGAAAAGAGGGCACCCATATGTTGCCAGTAAATGCATTGTTGAGAAAGAAGAATACGGGGGGTTTTAATCTCTTTCTTTTGGCTTTTTTACATTTTCCAATAAACATATTTGCAAAATTGGAAAATTATCAATAGAAAGTATTTATTAAGATATATTATTGAAATATAGAAATGTTTCTCCTTCAAAGATATATGGCACAATGTCAGACTAAACAACTTGCCAAATTTCTGACAAGAGATCAGGCTAGAAGAGTCTTCAAGCACTTACTCTGGTAGCAACTGCCTGGTCTGCTCACACGTCACTGGAGAGAGCATAGGGAGGGAAGCATTGGAAAAATTCTCCTACAGTTCCGCTTGGAAGCCTCCGCTCTACACTACTAACAAAAAAGGTTCATTTGTTTTATTTCCCCTAAATTAAACAGTGGCTAGTGATTCTATCAGAAGAAGATATTTAAAAGATTTGGCATCCAGTACTCGCATTTCTGGTTTATTGGATGCTGGCTACACCTTAGGCTACAAAGAGCTCCCTGATGCAGTATTTTCCCTTTTATCTAAGAAGTCTCCTATTTAGAACAGAGAATGAGGAAATATCTACTTTAGTTTTCCTTACGGTAGTCAGGAAACTGTTCCTCAGAGTTTTTGCCATGTGATGGAGTAGCCGTTGATCTCATAAAAGGTAAGCCTGTTTTGTTTAACTCTTTGAATCACTGTTTCACTTTCCTTCAGAAAATTCCCCCAAGTTCTAGTATAGACTCAAGTTGTTGTAGGCTCAAGGAGAGCCTACAATATTTCTATTAGTAAAATTTTAGTTCATTTTCCTTATGACTTTTCCAAATGATTACTTTCTTTCTTCCATTTGAAATTGTGGGGTAGTAAAGGTTGATTCTGGGCATCTGGAACAGATAGGGGGGTAGGTGGGAAAGCAAGGGTACACATTCAAGGTAGGCATGTGATATAAGTGCCATTAGGATCCTTTGCAGAGATTTCCTTCTGAGTTCATTCCAAATGAACAGGCAGATCACAGGGAATTAATATTCTCAAGAAGGAGTTAACTCTGTCCCTCATTGGCTTTGTTTCTCTTTACAAAGGCTCTTGGTTTTCAGGAGGTATCTTTTCATCTTAATGAACGAACTGTGCCTGCAGGTCACAGTCCTGCTGAGTGAAAATTTTGGCTGAATCTGAAGTTCTTGCTGAAATCAGAAATGATCAAAGCAGGAAAACAAGTGGTAAATCACTGCCTCCAGGATGCGTAGATGCTTGATGTGACAGGTGAATCATGGGTTACAAACATCCTGGTCTTTAAAAAATATATGTGTGATTATGGTTTTGTTCTCTTAGAAAAAATCTCATGTTTATAGCATAAAAACCTCTATAATATGCTCGATTTTATTTGTTTGGATGTTACTCGGTCCGGATGTTACTCGGTCCAAATGTTCACAGATCAAAATTCTTATAGCTTTCTTCCCATTTGTCATACCATTTTGCAACTGTTGAATGAGTTTTAGATTCATTAAACAAAAATTTGTAGTGAGTGGGTTGTAATACTTTTCTACATTTTAATAAATATTCCTTTATGTAGATTTTCTTGGCTTCTGATACATGCCAATTGAGGTTTGATATATTTCTCAAGTTCACCTCATCTGCCTCGCTATTCTCTCTATTCTCCACATCCTTCATCTGTCTCTCCCAGAACTATTCACTTACATCTATCGTAACCCTAGCTACACATTAGATGCACCTGGGAAGCTTTTACAACGTACTGATGCCTGGCCTCCATTCCCAGGACTTCCACCTAATCTGTCTTGAGTGATATCATGACATACATGAAATGTTTTTAAAGCCCCAAAGGTGATTCCATTGTGTGGCCAGGGTTGAAAAATCTTTGCTGTCTCTATTGATCTGTTGTATTATGATTATTTGTGAAACCTTATTTCTCACTGGAATTTTCAGTACTTTAAATCAGAGACTATGCCTGATTCATAGGTGAATTCCAATGCCTGTTGAACTTGATCTATGGAACGCACGTATGCTAAGTACCCTGTGGAGCACCCCAAAAGACTCACAATTCAAGAGAGCATCACCTTTTACTCAAAAATATCACAAAAAGTGTTATGAAATTATTGAGTAAGGACAAACCTAACACACCATAACTGTGACCTAGTAAGACTATAAGGGAAGTAAAAATTAAATATTAGGATAGAGAGTCAAATCAACTTGAGAAATCAGGAAGGCATAAGGGAGGGGGTAAAACATTAGGATCAATCATGTGTAGAATTTTGAACGGGACTGTGCATAATTTTGACAGAAAGAAGTGTAAATAGAGTGGAGATGAGAACAGAACAATTTCTAGTAAAAGAGAAACAGAGCGAGGAAGAGGGAAGAGGTGGGAAAGTGTGAAGTCCATTAAGGAAACAGTTTTAGCTATAAGGAGAAGGGTGATGGAGGTAGGAAGCCCATGGGGTGAGTTCACAGAGGTTTCGAAGGCCCAGTGGATGAGACCGTCCTCCATGAAGGTTTCTGTGTTGGGGAGTAACGTACCCAGATATCTGCGCTTTAAAAAAGTCAATCTGCCTAATGAATTATCTTGTAGCTTTTAAAATATCTTTTTATGAAATATGAATTACATTATAGGAATACCACAAGCAAGTAAGGCCTTTTTTCATGCTCAAATCCTTTTCATTATGTGGTCAATGTGTTCATCAAACAATAGATCACTTAGGAATTGGCACACAAATTACTGTACTCAGGTGACAATATTTTGTTGGCTTAGCAGAGAAAAAATAAACGAAGGTGAAGAAGTACAATGGCCATGGCAGTTCCCCTAAAAAAACGGAACTAAAAGACTTTTTGGGAGGTATCAAAAGAAAAAAAGAGGCAAAGAAAATTTTCTTCACCTAATGTAACTTTCTGCACTACCACGTATAAATGTGTAAGTTGACTTACTCATTTCATATAGTCACATTTACTTCCTCTCCCTTATTGCTCTTGACGAACAAATGCACTATCTGTGGCTGAGAAAACCTGCAGAAAAATGACTTGCACCGTGTGATATCGCTTTAGGCCTAGCGTCTTTCCCAGGGCAGTTGTCACCGGGACGGCAGGCTGATCTGCACACTGCCTCACAAGCCGTGCATGTCAGTCCCCCACCACTGCACTGGGGAGAGCACTTTTGAGATCTACATCAGGGTATTTGTTCTACTTTTAAGAAATTCCATTGTGTTTATCAGTAAAGCAATCGGATATATAACGCATAAAAAACCTAAAGAAAGTCAATGTTTACAAGCATTGGACACCTTTCTCTCTCTTACTTTAAATTTAATGCAACAGCTATGTGTTTATATGTATGGGAACATTCCCGTGAGAAGTGAAGAGTGCTGAAGAATTCAGATATTCATGAAGATATTTAAAGCAAAATATATTATTCAGAGTCTAACCACACAATTCAGCACTTGTCTTTGCCAGTAGCATACAGTGACATTGAACAAAATCATACGGCGAGGTTCCATGTCTCACGTGCTGACGCTCTGTATGTTCAAGTAGACCCGTGGCTAGTTGCTAGTCCTCTAATTATGTTATGCACTTTAACATTGGATTGAGAAAAACAAATAAATTATTCTCAAGGTAGAGATGTCCAGTTCCAGACAAGATGGAGTAAATACAATCTATTTTACTTCTCCTGCTAATCACAAAAATATACTCCGGTCAAAACATCTAAGTCATTTATCAGAAGACTCCAAGAGCAAAGGAGGAGGATTGGCTGGGAGCCTCAGGAGCTAGGGAATGACAGGAGAGTGAGTCTCTAGGTTTACTTATTTATTTTTGTGTCCACTACATATCCCAAGTGTATTAGAGAATGCCCAATGCGGCTCAATGCCACCTAAAAATAGAAACCAAGAAAAACCAAAGGACAAGTAAAAGGGTGGCCTGATACAAAGGAAACTTTTAGCTATGTCTGTTTTGAGGGTGAATACCATAAAAATAGCATTGTCTCTCCCCTTCTGCTTGAAGGATGGCACAGCAGGGGGTCCATGAGAAACACCATTCCCAGTAAAAACCATGGGCAGAAACCTATATTCTGCCCCCATTCCTATTTGACTAAAGAAATGGCATCCTTTCCCCGATGGGGTCTGTAACTGAACTGACTTCCAACTCCTATTTAACTCATGGGGCTTCTCCCACCCGGAGCCCCTGACTGGGGTTCTGCCTTCTTCTCCCTGTTAACAGTAATAAGGTGATGGACCCAGTTTCTGCAGCAGAAGGGCTAGCCTGCAGGAGTTTCTTTGTGGCCATGAAACAGTTCTTTGTGATGAGTACTCTCATCCACCCTGGTAATACAATTTCACTGAACTATATACCCTCTTCACCAAAAACAAAAACCAAAACCTGGAGAAATCTGAACATTGCACACCTAATGATAAATGTATTATGTGGTAAATGTGATAAAACCAAGAAAAAGAAGGTTTTGGTTTTGCTACTCAGATACATTTTCCAAATACTAGCATTAAATCAACTATGATGATAGATACCATTTCCCCCTACCTTTCAAAATTCAGGTTTGTGTTCTAAGAAGAGTGACCGCTTGAAAAGAAAACTTACCATCCACATCAGGGTAACACTCTTCATGGTTTACGTAAGTGCAGTTGGAGCCAGAGGATAAGATAAACTTAATAAACTACTGATGCAGTGTTTTAAAGTAGCCAAAGAAACAAAAATTGACAAAGTACATTATAAACAATAGTAGTAAAACTTTGGGTTTTGTACCATACCTTTTCCCTAAGGAATTGAATATTTTGTCTCTTTTAATCTCATTATGTAACTGATAATGTTCTGTACTGCCGTCTCTTGTTTCAAATGGCACAATTAAATGACAGGGCAGTTTGTGTGCCTTGCCTCAGACCACATCGGAAATCACCAGTAGGGTAAGGGTCAGAAATTAGGACTCACGCTCTGCATTCAGTATCTGGCTCTGCAGTTACCCTACTGTTTTCAGCTAAATCTCTACCTGAACATCATTCCATTGAATGAGCAGTCATTGATCCCAGAAAACTATCTATTTTTAGTAGCTTTGTTTGCACAAAAACTTTCTGCCAGCAGAGCACTACTCAATAAGGCACACATTCAGGCATTTAATGTATTCTAATTTAATTTCTGCTCCAGTGTTTTTGTTTTGGAAACTCAACAACTTTAAGTTACTAAATAGGTTGAGATACAAGAACTATTCATTGTGATGGACCACGCTTCTTTATTCTAAATGTAGAATAAAGTGTATCAACTTCCCCAAAGGGAAGACAACATCATTCATGCATCTTGTCATCACTTACTTTCTTCTTTCCGTTTCAAATCTATGGAGTAGTTTCCGAAGACCACCATTCTTAAATCCCTGAAAATGGGCAGCTGGGGCTCCCACGGTGATAACATCGTAGAGAGCATCTGGAACAGGAACAGACAAGGAGATGGACACTCTGCAGACACTTCTCTCCCGCACGCTGTTTGCACAGGAGCATACACACTGTCAGAAGTTTGAGGCGTGATTCTGTTTAATTTTGCAGGAATAACTCTGAACTCTCATCTCAAGGGGGCAAGAGGAGCTAATCCATCTTTCTAAAAGCCACCTGTGCGCCTAAACAAGTTATAATATTTCCTTGATTTATGACTACATCTTAATTATATGCTACTGTGTAGAACAGTGTGTTCTCTCGTTCTTCTGTATACTTACTGAGATAACATGCTAATTGGCCTTTTGTGTATTTTACTTTATTGAGTTTTGCATCATTTAACTTGCAATCATATTGAAATTCAACAATAATGAATCTTACAACTGAAATTTACAGAGAAGAGAAGCATTTTGGTTCAAGGCCAGAACAGTACTAGTGCGTTTTTAAAAAATCTAAATAGAGTGGTTCCTGCCTGTGTATACTAAATCTTACTCAATATTAATGCATGCTTTTGCAATTTCCTTAGGTGGCACAGAAAGAATACACAAAAAGTCTCAATCTATTTTCCAGCAAGAAACTTTGTTGTTTTTTTTTAACAAAATATTCATACATTTAAAATTAAACCTCAATCCTTTGATCTTGAAAGCTGTCAAGTTTCCTACATTAGGTTTTGGGCTTCAAAACACGCCATCATTTTTGCATTCTAATGAAAAGTATTCCCATAAGAAGGAAGACTGAGCGGATGCCCCTTGTTAAACTACATTCTATTGAGAAACCCAATTTCATAGTAGATCCTTTTCAAATTGATTTTGGTATTGACACATTGGCTGTTTTTCAGGTCTCATTTACAGGGAAAACGTAAATTATTTTATTAGCTTCAGGTAAACACTGTGACTTTTCCACAGTGGTTCAATCAAATGTACCTGTAATATTTTTCTTACTAAAAAATGTCTTCAAAACTCAAGGTCACAAAAAACAGAATACAACCCAAATCAATCCAACAATAAGGCAAATACTGAACAGTCACTTAATTGATTACTGGAGTGGTAATCTTTTGCCTTTTTAAAACGTCACGAATGAAGTAGAAGCCAGATTATCTTAAAATAACAGAATATCAGACTTCTGTGAAATTTAAAGCTTTTTTTTTTGTTCAGGGAATTTTAACCTAGGTCTAAGAAATGGGTTTCAGATGTCCATGAATATACACAAATTCTATGAGTGCCTCCCTTTCACTTCCTGGAAAGGGGTCGAAACTGCCTCAGATGGACATGAGATCACCGCAAAGTTGGCCACTCTGAACTTCAGTCCACCTTCCTGTATCTCCCCAGAAACCCAAGGGCCTTGAGAAGTTGCCTGCTTTGTCTAAAGTCCCCAAGACCTCACACTCAAGGTCTTCACACCTCTGCTTCCAGGATGGAGGGCCAGTGGTTTAAGTGATTGGCACCCTGTTCCTTGGCTCTGGATCCCAGCTCTGCCACCTGGAAGTGCTGTGGCACTGGGAAAATTACTTAACATCACCAAGACTCAGTTGTCTCAGCTAGAAACTGGAGTTGATAGTAGTGAAGTAATCCCACCAATTAAGCTAAGAAAGGTCATATTTGATCTTGTGCTTACTTTTCCATAACTTTTCCATCTGAAAAAGAAAGTGATGCTGAGATCACTCTTCCGAACACAATCAGTTCTCATGTTAATTTAAACTAAATGCAGAAGGGAAAGTCATCGCGATGCTACAATGAATCATGCTGCATTTCCGTTAAAACCCCAGCGACCAGCAATACCAACTGTATATGGAACTAACTAAAACTGCATACACATGTCCCATTAAGCCCAAACAAAATGCATGCCTAACTCAATTATTTAAAGAAAAAACTGTAGACTCACTGGATCCAAAAAAGTTTGTTGCCTCTCCACCCCACCCAGCAAGAAGGGAAGAATGAACGTGAGTGGAAAGGGAGAGCATTCTTAATTGATGGAGGTTCACACTTCTTACTTTTGCAAAATTTTCAAACACGTGTGACCACAGACTTGCTGCTAGGGCCCAATGGGAGGTATCGTACGAGACCCAGGCACTTAGGTCTTACTAGTTTTACAGTGAATCTGTGAGTGTCTGTAATTTTCAAAACTGCTTTCTAGGCTCAGTAGCCTTCTCCCCCTTCATCCACCTCACTAACCACGGGATTCCAGTCATCTAGGAAGGAGCCAAGAAACTCTGAAGTGACAGGTAAAGGATGAGAAGCAAGCTGCTCAAATACACTCCACTCACAATAAAGAGCTGTTTATTTATTTTTAAATCTAAGTGAAGGAATGCGTGTTTCTTGAATTCATCAACACTAAAAAACTTCCAATGTTATGAACAAGCTCTCTTTCCTATTCAAAGTTTTGACTTTTATTTATTTTCATTCTATTTTCTATTTATGAACTCGTCCCTTTTAAGATTTTAACACTACATTTGTACTAACGCCTATAAAATCTCCATTTCTGGCTAATTGTGACCTCTTCACTGTTAGATAATCCAGTTGCTAACTGCTTTATGCACATTTCTGAATGTCAGCCAGCTAGTAGCCAGCTTGTTCTAACTCTTCCAATCCCCCCTTCCTCCCTGGTTTCCTGGGACCAGTGCAGATGCCACAATCCCTTCAGCCTTCCAGATCAAAATTCTCAAGATCTCAAGATCACGTTAAATTATTTTCTTTCCCTTAACATTTTATCTGATACACTCCAACAACTCTGCTCCCCACATTGTGTTCTCTCTTATCCCTGTGAACTCTCTTAACCCTAATTCTAACCTCCCTCACTCTGTGTTGGATCACCACCGCCTCTCCCGTCCTGGCTGCCCTGTGCCCACGGTGTGATGGCTTCTCCCATGTGGTCAGCATCCAGTTGCTCTGCCCAAAACACAGGCTTCAGTGCCCCTCGTCTGTGCCAAAGATTAGGACATTCAGACGTCTCAACGTCATGCATGCTGTAGGTGCTCAGTAATGGTGAGCAAACAAACAAGTAAATAAATAAATAGTTGAGGCTGAATTCAGTTTGTCTAATTTGTCTTTAGATTATATAGGGGATTACTATTCTTACCTGAAGAATAAAAAGTTTAAGTTCACTCTCTAGAAAAGGAGCTATTGGGATCTGGAATATACATATCTCTGAGGGAATAAGACAACCGTAAACCCCTCCATGAAATATATTCAGTAAAAGAAGAAGGAGATCTTATGATTCCCTACGTGCAAATGATTCAGATTAGACCCTTCCTGCACAAAGATCAACTTGAAACAAATTAGAGCTTTCAGTATAAGACCTAAAACTGTAAAACCTCCTAGAACAAAATAGAAGGAAAATGTTGCAGAATATTGGTCTTCACAGTGATTCTATAGATACCACACTAAAAGCACAAGTAACAGAAAAAAAGGGAACTGGGACTACATCAAACTAAA
>VMDR010021223.1:0-16993 GCA_007922815.1 Macrotus californicus | reverse complement strand
ATTTTGCCTATAGTTTCACCAGCCTGATTTATTACATTGTGATTATAATAGTTCAGTAGTAATAAACTCCATTATCATTTAACATGCTAAAAAATATATTTTTGTCTTAAAAGTATGTCAAAAAAGTACTGATAATTGGTGATCTAGTCCCATGCCCTGTACCATGCTTTTGGAATTTAATTGTTAGATGCTGAAAAACGTTCATAAGATATAAATAGCAGATTTTTGTGGTAAATACCAACATGAAGAAGTTCTGCATATTTTTCTGGTTAAACTTAAGATTTCAATGTTGGAAGAGAAGAATCATAAGAGTGAATTAAACTTTCTGAAAATAATTAAAATAAATTAAAATGCAAAAACGTATTTTAAATCTAGCTATCCTCTTCCAAGCCCAAAATAAGTAAATATGTAAAAAACAAAAAACTACTCTTTTCAGGCAAGCGATCTTTTGTAAAATCCACTTTGTTGCTTCTCCTTGAACCATCGAGAAAGATTGCCTCACTCACTAGACTTTGGAAGTAAATCAAGGACCATTGTACGTGTGACTAAATAATGTCTGTGATATCGCACTCCCAGCAAATATGCCTTCTTTTTTAGTTGCCTTGCTGTCTAACTTGCTCCATATATTAACGCAGTTCTGTGTTAATTGTGGGAGATGTTGATATTTGGGAATGCTGCTGATCGGCTTTCTTGGTCTCAGAAATTGCAGCAAAGACTTGAGGTTTTAGCGGAATTGATAAGAGGAAAGCCAACATAAGAGCCCTTGCTTTGATGCACTTTATAATAGCCAGCAAAACCCACCATGGGCAGTCTTGAGAGCAGACCACTACTCTGAGGAGTACTCAGTTCTTTGGGGCTGATTATGGCTTATTGAGGCAGAAAACTTGTTCGAGTTCAAACTCTTTGAATTCCTTGTTCACTCAATAGTGTGTCAAAAAAGAGCATTCGATGTTTCATGTCACAAAATCACCGCCGGCCTAAATTGTTCCTACTTCTCTTTTGCATATGGTGTGCAAGAAAATTTTCAGCCCTCTTCCGAAGCACCACAATGCTTTGATACGGGTAACATTGCCAGAACAGCCTGCATTAAGGAACTTATATTTTATTCTTCTTTTCAGTGTACATAAAAATCCCAGCTTAGTCCTTTTTTGTCTTTTAGATCCTTTGAACTCTTTCAAGCTATGTTTCAAGACTTTCTGGGCTTTGACGGGGCTGGGCATTCACTGTAAAAGCGGTCAATGCCTCAGTGAGACCACAAGCAAAACTGTGAGTGTCTTAAGCAGGGACCACACAACTCTTGTGAGCATTTGCATATTTTAGCAACTCTGTTGAGTGTGAATCTCAAAGCATAGAATGCTGCTCATTAATTTCCTTCGTTAAATATCTCGGGCCATATACTTCTTTGAACAGAGCTTTACCTGTATTGGATTCTTTGCAGCTGGTCTGTGCGTGTGTTAAGTATGCACGGGAATGTAGGTGTGTGTCTGTAAGAGTCCGCTTGTGGGCTAGAGTCCTGGCTCCACGTTACCGCCAGAGAATATGTTTACACTGCAGTGTGAGATTCTAGAATAAAGTGCTGATTCAGACACAAAAGTATATACCCTGAAGTAGCCAACTGTGGGCTCAAAGAGAGCAAGGCCAAAGCTGGACTGCTCAGTTCATTTTCCAGTTCAGTAGCTGTAGTAATCCAGCTTCGCCAGCTGCTAACAAGATTGGGTCTGAAGTTTACCTCCACAATGAGATAATCAGATTACCAGCCACAAAGATCAAATAATGACCCAGCTTTCCAGCAAGTTCAGCAGGCCCTTGATAACACTGTGTGGTCCTTGAGGCTTGATTAAAAAATTAAATGGCTAAACTTTGCCTCAATATTTTGCATTGGGATTTTGAGTGACTTGATGATTCTTTTCATGGTGCACTTTCCTATTCTTCTGTTGGTTTGAAATTAAGAGGTAGGAGAAAGGGAGGATGCTCCCGCTGTGCAGTTGTTCTTGAGCTGGGCTTTAAATGAAGCATGTAGAATTTTTAATTTGGCAGTGTAGGGAAGACAAGGCAAATTCAAAATCGTTCTCAAGCGAGGAGTTGGGCTGTAACAAAAACAACAACCTTTGCTGCTGCTCAATGTCGTCTCCCAGCACTGTGCCTCTGGGCCAGAGTGGATTTGGTCTCTCTCTCCCAGGCCAAAAATGTTTGAAAGTTTTGGTTTTGGCTACTATATGATAGCTGTTTTCAGAAGTAAAGGGATTATTCTGAGAGGTATACAAATGTGATTGTCTCACAGCAGATGGTGCGCACTGCTTCACCTTTGAGAAAAGTTAATTAAGCCGAGCATATTGTGCCCGTGGAGAGGAAAATGTAGATGAATATTGAGCAATCAAACTCAGTGTCTCCTTTTTTCATGCCTTTGCAATGGGACACAGAATCCCATTGAAAAAGAATTATGTACAGAATCAAATTAATTCACATCCAACTTTACTCTCTTCCCACGTTTTAACAGGGGTGCACACCAGGCCCTTCAGAAGTTTTGTCCACAATCAATAGGCCACACTGCTGCGTCCACTAAATTAAATGAACCAGTGCAGAAGAATCTCTTGTGAGATATTAAAAGGGTGAAAGGCTGTTTAATTCAAATCCTTCCGTAGAGTCTTTTCACAGCCCCCTTTCCATAGTACAGTATAAATTATTAACTAACTCCTTTCATCTCAGATCAATTTACAAAACAGAAACAATTACCCCTTGTTAATGAGAGTGAAAACTTCTAATAATCATGAAAGTTGCGTTTGATTCTGTTTCCTCACAGGTCCTTGTTTACAATCTAATTTAGAGTTGCATGCAAAGTGAAATAAAACAGGAATCCTCAATTTGAGAAATGGCTGGTCGTAAAACGAACGGGTCTTACATGTTAATGAGTGTTGTTTGAGGAGTACACTCCTGTATGATTCGCTGATACCTGCTTCCATCCAATTAATTCTACTCTTTGATGGTGTGTGCAAATATCTAGGTTTCCGAGAGGGCTGCTTTTCAGCACAGGGTTTGGGAATGTGTTTGCACCACCACCTCTACAAATGGTGGGTAATTGTTGATGGATAGGCTTACCTCAAGGAGAAGAAGGAGAAAGGGTTTTACTGTGGCCTCCTGCCTTGCTGAGTGGTTTGAGGCCTCAGGAGGCTCCATGAGCTTAACTTTATCTTCCCCTTCAGAACCAGTGACAAATCCAAAAGGATAAAGGTAGATTTTAGACACCAAAGGAGCACTGGGATTCAAATAGAAAGGCAAATTTTCATCTCAATTGGATAAAAAGGGGCTAGAGGAAATGACTCAGATCATTGAAAGAAAAGGCCAAGTCTGAGGTAGTCCTAGCAGCTGGGTTTCTGCACCTGTCCAGCCCTTCTTCCCATGAGTGGCCAACCCCCACGCTCAGCTATTATTCTGTTGCTCAGGGTGTATTCAGAGAGTTTAGCAGTGATTGTGGAGCTTGAAGGGGAGAGGGAGGCGGTCATTGGGAAGAGAAGGGAATGATAACATAGGCTTGCGGTGGCCAGAGTAGTTACTAGGAGGTCTTCCTTGACTGTGAAATAATATCCAAAATAGGAAAAATTTCAAAAACCACATCAATCATGGAGAAGTGACTTTACAGAGGAGGCCATACAAAATCACACTTTGTGGTGGGGAAAGATAGCCGGCTCTAGGGAAAGAAACAGAAGATTATTTGAGGACCTAGCTAGAACCACCAGAGCAGGCAATAGTAGACGTCTAATCGCTCCGATAAGAGAGCTTTAGTTTAGAAGCATTGTTGAAGACGTGAAGTCATTAGTAACTCATTTCTGGAGATTGAATTCACCAAAGTTCTTATGAAGAAACACCAGAATGTCTTGTGAGTATGCTATATCTGTATTTTCTATACTTTGTTAAATTTTTAATTTTAGGACAGTTTTAGTTGTGAAAAGTATATAGAAAGTTCCCAGACATGCCATACCCAACTTCCCCTATTATTAAGACCTTACATTATTATGGCACATTTGTCACAGTTAATAAACCAATGTGATACATTTTTCTAATACAGATCATAAGTTATTCAGATGTTCTTGGTTTTTTCCTAATGTCCTTTTTCTGTTCCAGATCTTGTGCAGGATACCACATTATGTGTGTCTCTCTTCTTGGCTGTGATAAGTTCCTTGTTTTTGATTATCTTGCCTGTTTTAAGGAGCACTGGTCAGGTATTTTTTTAAGAATATTCTTCAATTTGTCTGAAGTTTTTCTCATGATTAGATGGGGGTTATGAGGTTTTGGGAGGGGGACCACAGAGGTAAAGTGCCATTCTCATCACATCCTATCAAGGGTGTGTCATATTGATGTGGTATCACTATTGATGTTAACCCTGATCACCTGACTGATGTGGTTTGTCTTGTTTTTCCACTATAAGGTTACTTCCCCCTTCCCCCTTACCATACTGTACTTTTTGGAAGAAAGTAACTATGCCCAGCCCACACATAAAGTGTGAGGAGTTATGCTCCATCACCATGAGAATGGAAATATATATAAATTATATAGATTTTTTTAAAAAATATTTTATTTATTTATTTTTAGAGAGAGGGGAAGGGAAGGAGAAAGAGAGGGAGAGAAACATCAGTGTGTGGTTACCTCTTGTGTGCCCCCTACTGGGGACCTGGACCGCAGCCCAGGCATGTGCCCTGACTGGGAATCAAAACTGTGACCTTTTGGTTCAAAGGCCCATGCTCAATCCACTAAGCCACACCAGCCCGGGCTATTTAGAATTTGTATGCATGGAATACTTAAAAATAATTTTTATGTATTTTTAATTTTATTTATTCAGTCATTTATATCAGTATGGGCTCATGAATATTTATTTTATATTTTGGGTTATAAAGCAATGCTACTTTATTGTGCTTCTTATCTTTAGCCATTGAGGGCTTGTTCAGTTGGCTCCTGTGTCTCTTTGACAAACCATCATTTTTCTTGAGCCCTTCCTTACTTTCCTACACTATAAGATGTTCCAGGCTCATTTTGTGTGTTCCCAGTCCTAACTTTTTCAAGAATTTCTGGTTCCTTTTGTTGAATAGTGATATTAGAAATCAAGGTCTGGGTACTGTAAACAATTAAGGAGAAGAATTGTGGTAAGAAATCCTAAATATCATAATATCCATCCATCCATTCATCCATCTTCTAAACATTCATTGCAAGAATTATTTGAAAGTGTATAATGCACCAGGTCTAGTACTAGCCACTAGGAATACAAAATAAAGAGTAATTTATGTTTATATGAAAATTCAGTTAGCTAATAGAAGGAGCTCAGACATCTACATAAATGCCATGATAAAATCTTGTCTAATTTTATTTGACAAATATCTATCATATGTGTAGTTGGTTTTGTGCTAGGTACTTCAGATACAAGGAGAAACGTAGCCCAATTGCTGCTTTTAAGGAACTTTACGTAGTGAGGTGGGGGTGGGGTGATCAGAGAACACGGGTAAACAGGCAATCAAAATACAGTGTGGTCTGGGTTGTGGGTATATTCCTAATTTACAGTTTGAGTCTTGAATACTGCACCCTCCCCAGGTTGCTTTCTAAGTGACAATGTCCAAGAACAATACCCAAATCCCCAAAGGCCTGTATTAGCAGTAAATCCAACCACAGTTTCTCTTCGTGTCTGCCTTCCCTAATGTGTTCAGAAATCCTTCACAGTTTTACTAATGTACCAAATGTTTGTCCTATCTCCCCATTAGAACTTGGCTTCTATAGAATATTCCATAACTGCTTCCAGAAACTGCTCCAGAAAGAGTGTCTATGTCCAACTTTAAAGAGATTGGTCTTTCCCTCACTGCTGCCACCCCCTGGAGCTGGAGTGCATTACCACCAACCTTCTATGAAACTTTGTAGGGGGGCTAAGTCCTATTTACTCAAATATGGAACTGTCCAATCATTTAGATTTTCTGAGATTGAATCAGCAGCTCAGATATAAATATTTACATTGTAATAGAAGAAATTAATACCTACCGGAACTTCCATTAACTTAGCCTGGGTTTGTAGAGGACTGATAGTATTGGAGCCATTTCACTGGGGTGTATAAGGGGATGACTGGCCACAGCTGCTGATGGTGGGAGTGAGCTTTGGCAGTGCCCTCTCGGTCTGCGTTTTCTAGTTGTGTGACCTTGGACACGTTATTCAGTATCTCAGACTCTGTTTTATTTTTTGTAAGGGGTTGGGGCCTGATGAATTTGCTTACTCTTCCCTAGGGCTATTGTGAGATTCTAATGAGTTAACGGATGGGAAACCACTGTTTTCCAAGTGAAAAGTATAACGGTAACAATAGTACTATTAATAATTATTTCTATAGACAAAATATTCACTGAATTTATAAGCACATAATTTAGGGTCAGACAGACTACGGACTAATTCTGTGACCTTATGAAAGTTATTTACCTTTCTGAGCCTCAATTTCCTCACCTAGAAAATGGATAATAGAACCAATTTTAGGAAGGGAGCCAACCTGTGTGATGGAATACTTGGTGTTATGAATTGCATGTTTATGCCCCACCAAATTCATATGTTGACCCTAACCTCCAATACGATAGTGTTAGCAGGTAGGGCCTTTGAGAGATGACGGGGTCATGAGGGTGGAGCCCCAGCCTCATGGGATTAGTGTCCTCGTTAGAAGGGAAAGAGAGCCAACCCTCTCTTTTCCTCTCTTTTTGTGAGAATTAAGTGACATAATTGATCCATTTCACAAATATTAACTAGGTCCTAGAGAATATCAGTAGGGAACAGAGCAGACAAAAATTAGTACCCTCATGGAGCTAACATTCTCCTGGTGGAAGAAAGACAATAAAAACATTTAGTAGGTACAATATGCAGCCGGTTAGATGTCAGTAGGGGTTACGGACAAGAGTTAAGCAGAGGGGAGGAATTTCTAATTTTATGTAGCATGGACTGAGAAGGTGGGCTTTGTGTAGTGTCCTGAAGGAGGCCAGGGAGAGTCAGACAGCTGCCTGGAGGAAGAGCTTCCTAGGCAGAGGGGAGAACAAGTACTGAGGTCTAAGATGACAGTGGACAGCAGACATGGCTGGATCTTGAGCTTTTTAATTGAGGCAATGCTCTGAGGCAAAAGCCATTGTTCAGACCTGGTTCTGATTTCTTCTTAGAGTGCCCATCCAAGCAACCAGCTCCAGGCTGATGCAAGCAGATGCCCGGTCAAGATGTCACCACAAACTGGCCCCCAGAACTGCCACAGGTTTACCTTAAAGCTGTTCTCGATGGCACAGGACATCTGAACTGGCTTAGTTTTAAACCACAAATATGACAGTGGCACACCTCTTTTAACTTCCAGTTTCTAAGACATATACCTAGCCACCCCCCAAAACTTACCACGCTGTAGAATGGGATTCTCAAATTTCTTTCTCTCTATGGTCCTAAATGAAGGGTGTGGCTGCGTCCACCCAGAGGCCTGGAGCTCTGCTGGCAGTGATGTTGCAAACTTGAAATTTTTGAAAGCTTTGAGCTTATCTTAACAACTAGTGCAAAATTTACCATATACCCATTTTATTTTTGTCAAATATTAAACCTACAGAAAAATGAACACTCTGAAATAAGCTATATTTATCCTAAAGCTTCATATACCCCTTAGCACAAGCTTCATATACCCCTTAGTGGCCATGTACCCTATGGGTATACCAGCTTGAGAGGTATAGAAAATTGGGCTGTTCTAAGTAGAATTTTTTTTGGCTTCTGGGTTAAATACTCTGTTCAAATTGTATTATATCTGTGCCAGTGCAAATCTGCATGCAAATTGTAACCCATGCCCGACTTCTCTCTGGTCATATCGTCTCTAACATCCAATTTCTCAAAGTGGTTAAGTGTGGCCGATTTTTAACACCACTTTTCTTATGCCACGTACTTTCTTTTATTTCTCTTTAAAATTTAAATATACTTGATATATAACACTGTGTAAGCTTAAGGTGTACAACATGTTGATTTGATATACAGGATGGGGCAAAAGAAGGTTTACAGTTGTCTGTATGAAAAATAATATAATAATTCATAAATCATCTACAACTGTAAACCTACTTTTGCCGCACCCAGCATTTACGTATTGCAATTTGATTGCCTTCGTAACATTAGCTAGCACCTCCACCACGTCGTGCAATTATTATTTCTTTTTCTTGCTAGCACTAATTAGATCTAATTTCTGAGCAAGTTTGACGTCTGTAATGAATGTGCTTTCTTCTTCCTCTGTCTTCTCGCTACTGGCAGTGCTTATCCTTTTTATGGGTTCATGTCTCTTTGTCTTCTTACCTGTGTTGTTTAAAAATAATGTTTGCTGAAGCCAGACTACCCTCCCCGCCTCCCCCTTTAGCAGCTTTATTAAGATATACTGCCTGGGTTTTGAATCTTGGCTCCACCATTTACTGGCTCTGTGAGACCTGGGCAAGTTACTAAACCTCTCTATGCCTGTTTCTTTATTTTAAAATGGGGATAATATTACAATCTACCTCATAGGGCTGTTGGGAGGATTAAATGAATCAACGTCTGCAAAATATTTAGAACAGTTCATGACACAAAGAAGATGCTCAGTAAGAGTCATCTATTGTCTGTCATTATTACTGTCTGCTTTTGCACGTGCTGGGTCATTGGAGGGTGCTTAACACAAGCAGAGGCATTCATTTTCCTCCCCTCCACTCCAAGGTGTCTGGCTACTCTCTTCTGAGTGCTCCCACAGCACTTCCTACAAACTCTAGCCCTTCTCATTGCATTGTCATTATTGGCTTATAAAGCCTTGCCTCTCCCTTTAGACCAGTGGTTCTCAGCTGGCTGTGAAATTTTGCAAACCCTTCTCCAGGGAACATTTGGCCGTGTCTGGAGACACTTTGATAGCGCAACTGAAACAGAATGCTACTGGCTTCTAGTGGGTAGAAGCCAGGGTCGCTGCTGAACATCCTACAATGCAGAGGAGAGCCCCACAACAAAGAAGTATTATGCCCAAAATATCAGTAGTGTCCTGGTCGGGAAGCCCGCCCTAGACTGGATTCCAAAGGGCAGTCCCAACCATTTATATTTCTAATTCTGATATAATGTCTGGCCCGTAGCAGGCACTCAAACTGTTTGTTGAATCAGTTTTTGCATGAATACTATTGATGCAGAGGACATGATATTTCCAGTGGAAGTTTTGCCTGCATATATTCTTACTGAAGAACTCTGACATTTGCCTGTTTATCAAATGTTTATTCATAAGATTAAAAACACAGCATTAATAGCTTTGTAGAAGAGACCATGTCCAATGCTGTATGTCTAAGCACATTTAATTTTCATTTTTCTTGTAGCATCTGGCCATCAGTGAAGGCCTAATCTATGTAGATCCTCTGATGCAGATCCTCTGAGTATGATTTTGAGTTATTTTAGATATCTACCTAAGAAGAGTCCTGTGAAGATTTCTAACCTTTTCCATTTTTCCCTTCTGTCTTTCAGCTTCCCACCCTGTGACATATGAAAATGACTGGAAAGGACAAGATTCCCTTCCCTTTCTAATGATTCCTCGAATTGCTAAGTGGATCAGCACAGAGGTGCAGCTTCTCCTTTTTCGTCTGCCTTTCCAGTGTTAACCAGTCTGGAGACGGAGAGAAAATGACTAAAAATTGAACGGAGGCCTCCAACAGGGCTGTGAGGAGATCTAGCCCATTTTTAGCACCTTTTAATGTGAAAATGTCTCTCAGCGGGACTTCCCCTCCTTGTTTGTTTAGTTATGTGATCAGGAAGTGGATACAATTTTGTTGAATTATTCCTGCCAGACATTAAATTACATCTCAAAGAGCAAAGCTTTTGATTGTTTTGCGCCCTTCATTTTTATTTTTGTTGTCGCACTAAGGCTGGCTGATCCAGTTGACGCCATTTTCTCTCTAAATTCCAGTGTAAGTGGAAAAAAAAGAAAGAAAAGAAAAAAAGAAGAAAGAATCAGTTCAGAGAATAAGCAAGAGGGACTGAGCAGCTTACCACTATAATAATGAGATCCAAGATTGAATTCAGTTAAGTTTCCTTAACATTCTGAAATGCCCACATAGATCCAGAAGAGGGATCTCAGGACCCTTTTAAACCACCCCAGGACAAGGGGACCCTGAAAGGAGTTGGCTGAGATTTGCTATGTATAGGTTGGGACTGCGAGACTGGTTCACTACTCGAAGTGGTAACTGAGTGGAAAAAAGAAAAAGGTTGGGAGCAGAAGAGAAAGAGGAAATGTACCCTGCTGGGCAGAACTATTAAAGCTGGCATCGGTTACAAACTGAGGAACTTGTGGGGAGGAGAGGGAAAATGGTAAAATAAGGTTTTGTTATGCCAAAGGAAGATTATTGCTAATCTTTTAAATCATTTCTGAGTTACTTCTGTTATTTACAAGAACTATCTATTTGTGTGTGGTTTGAACACTGTTTATACGTGCATGTTAGTTACTTATTTATTAAACAGATACTGGATGTCTTTGGGCACGGGTGCGGTGCTGGGACACAGAAATGAAGGACGCATTGACTTCAGAATCACCCACATACCTACAGAATGATCAAATTATCTAGTCTGATGTGACTAAGACTCTTCATCTGTAACATGTTTCTGATGATAATAACTCTGCTTATTTCCTGTGAGAGTTAAATGAGATCATTTATTTATGAAAGCCTATTTATTAAGAACTAACTCTAAAGCGTTATACACCTGATTTTGTTTTTTGTTTTCTTTTCAGGGGCCCAGTAAGGAAAGTAGCGTTTATATGACTTCTACCCACATCTTACTGACCATACACAGTCGAGCTGACTACAAGGACACCTGGGAATACAAGGGAACTCATGGATGTTTGGTGAGCACTCATGAACTCTGTTTTAGAGGAATGGAAGACGGATAAGTACTAACTATGTAAGTGTCTTAGAGAAAGATGGTACAGGCCTTCCTGGAATGAAGTGGTGATTAACCTTTACACGCTAATGAGCATTTGTACCACATGGCTCCCTGTGCCTGCAGAGACTAATTCTAAGTCTAATTTCTACGTGAAACATTTCATTACTTCACTAGCTGTGTCATATCAGAAAATTTAGTAATCCTTTCTGAGCTTCAGTTTCCTTATCAGTGTTGGCAGTACCTATTTTGGAGCCTTTGTGAGGATTGGAGAAAATATGTGAAATGCCCTTGCTCAGTGCCTGGCACCAAGCAGGTAGTCAAAAATAGTACATGTTAATGTTCCTACCAAATCCTCATGTTATAAGTGATCAAATGGAGACCTATAAAGTGTCTTTGCCAAAAATACAGCTGTAAAATACAGTAAATGGCAGGGCTAGAACTAGACCCCAATTCTGTTATTCCTACTCATGTGTTCTTTCCCTTATACTTCCCTCCTACGTACATTAATTTGTCAGCACAACTTAAGTCATCTTTTAAAATACTTTTCTGAATTTCCATTTCATCCCATTTCTTATGATGACCGCTGCTTCAGTTTATGCAATATTTTAACTGGTGCCTTTCCTTCATTTTCCCCTTCTGCTCTCATTCTTGATTGATCTAGATTGATCATTTTTCTATCCTCGAATTTCCATGACCTACTACATCAACTTTAAACCCCTCTACCTATTTTCCAAGGTCTTCTGTAATCTGTCTTTTGTCAGAGGACCTATGGAGACTGGAGGATGGGATTATGTGTGTGTGGCTGGGCATGCAATGTACATGTCGGAATTTTGGACCCTCGCCTGGTCTTGCTATCATTTACAAATGACAGGACCATTCCTTTTTTCTCTGTCTTTGCTTACACAACTCCAGAACCTGGAAAGCCCCTCTAACTATTCCTACACTCTCATTTCTCATCATTATCCCTGCTCTTTGACCCCTTTATTAGTCTGAGCCACACCCACTAGGGCATTTACTTAGGTAAATATAATTTATTGTTCTCTAATTGTTTCATTTGTTGTCTTACCTTCCCCCAATTAAGCATTCTTCCTGTAGTCCCAAATTGTGTCTATTACAATATAATTAGATTCTACAAAATAAATACAACTTGATGCATTTTTTGGACCCATATACTTTAGCAGTTTGAACTAAGAACTTGGCAAAGTATTTAGCTTAATTCAGAAAGCTTCTGTGGAAAATAGATCACAAAGTCAAAGTAAATGGTGCCTGGTAAAACCTAACTCAACAAATGTGTCTCGGATGTTATTTCTATATATTTATTTAGAGTACATAAATCTTCTCACAGTTTCCTACAGATTCATCAAAAGAATTGTATGGTTTGGTGCCAATCTCTTCGAATATCCCCATTCCACCACTTTGGCAAATAAGTTTGCCAATGTTCCAGGCCTAGGGAAAAAAAGATAATTTTTTTAGATGGGGCACTGTGGCTGAAGTGTGAAGGGGCTTCTACAATGTCAGTGCTTGCAATGTGGCGTGATGTTGGCAGCATCTAGTTGGTATACATTTCCAAGTTTTTTAAACCTATTTATTGCCAAAGTTGAACATATATTAACAAAATGCTAGATATTTAGGGACTTACGGATATGGGTGATCTTCAAAAAAAAAGTTATATTCAGTTGCTGAGCACTGAGTTTCTATTACTTTGGTGTTCTTTCTTGCTTGGACTTTTACTAATTATTTTTTGATTTAATCAACTTATTTTGAATGCTTTGTATGTGCTCTGGTAAGGTGGAGTAGGGATGACAAAATTCCATTGTGCCCTTCGAATGTGGGTGGCAGATATCCTATGAGCTTTTATTCATAAAGATCTCTATCTTGGGTGTGTTCTTTCATCTTTTTTGATCTTCTCCAAACCCTTTTATTCTGACTAGGTCAAGTTTCCTTCATGGTGAGATTTCCATGACCAGTTTGTCTCCCGGGAACGTCATCCTTCTCTAAACTTACAGCAAATGAATGCTTGCATCACTCACTTTTCTGTCCTATAATTTTTGACCCTTACCATTTCTTTTCTCATAATATTATGTGGGTTGCCATGTTGTTTTGTTATTAAACTACAAATATTCTATCTCTGGTTCCTTCAGTGAGACTGTAAGCTGGACAGGGAAAATACCCAATCTTATATTTCTTTGCATTTTCCTCACTATGTGTACACTAATTTGGATTGATTGAATGAATGAGTGGCTGAAGAATGTGGGAGCATAAAAATATATCTAACAGCTGTATGTGATAGAGGAATGAGTTTGTACAGAGTATGTCAAAAGGCTCAGGTAAAGTTTTCAAGATAGGAAATAACAAAAAGATCTGTAAGGTCTTCAATACCTTCCTCCATTGGCCAACCTAAGTTACACAGTGCTCTTCAGTAGGCCATGCTCCCAAGCTATCAGGGAAATATCAATAGGAAACTCCAAAAGTTCCCAAGAGACTGGTATGCATGTATTACTTAGGTCACTAATGTCAACTACTAGTGTTAAATATTTATCCTTTAAAAGCCCTAAGAAAAGGGCCTTTTCTCAATTCTGCTCACTTGACATTTCTTTAGATAAAAGCATGCAGTCAAATGAGGGCTATTCACTCTTTCCTCTGGAAAAGTGTGTTTTTTGGTTAGTTGTGGAGATGCTGTTATGTATCTGCTTGAAATAGTTTTCTTGTTTTAAAAAAGAAGGAAAGTCCCATATTCTAAAGGAAAATTTTATCATAATCTTATTTTCACACTTGTTTCCAGTAGAATAAATTCTTAAATCAATGTTCTATAATTTTGGCAATAAGTTCTTGCAAATAAGAGACTCTAAAACATTTCCAGAAAACACCCAACTCCTCCTTGGCTTTGGTAAACTCGGACATTTTAATGGAAATTTTAATTTTTTAAAATAAGTAATATTTTAAAAGTGGTGGGTAAGTAGTATAGCTAGGATGGAAACTTAACCAGTACTTCATTACAATACTTTCTGGATATTCCCATTCTTCCCCATTTTGCTAGACTTTTGTAGCGCTACTAATCTCTGTCTCTGTCCAGTTCTGTCCTGGCCTCTAAATGTATTTGTTCCATAAACTTTGTGTGTTTGTTCATCATCAACTCAACAAATATTGTGTCTACTCTTCTCAAGCACTTATAGGTGTAGATTAACTCAGACCATTGAACATGCTATCAAAGATCAGGTTGAAAACTTTCTGGGACTTGATAACATTGCAGATATATCAAATTCACTTAAGTTTAATGTATGCTTGAAGAATTTTCTTTATTTTGTCGAAAACATGCTCAGTTAAACAAAGTAGTTTGATGCAGGCCTTCTCAGATCCTTTAGTATGCATTGTTAACATCCAAGAAGATAAAACATGACCATGAAATCCCACTAATATAGAGTGTTCCTCAGTACTGGTGTTTCTGCAAAATATACTTCAGAAAGAGCTGCTTCAGTGATGATATTCCAACTGTGTTCTATCAAGTGCTAGGTCCCTGCCATAGAGACTGCCATAGACAAGGGAAAGAATGGTAGTATTGGCTCCTGCCGTAGCTTAAAGCAGAGACCATTTTGGTCAGTATATGTATTCAAATTCTACATGAGATTTTATATGGAATCTTATAAAATGTTTGTAAGTCACTGTTCTAAAGCTAGGGGAAATTTATTGTTTCCTAAAAATAAACACAGAAGTTTTTAAAAATAACTCTAAAGTAGCTATCACACGCTCTTTGCAATAAGAGATTTCATCAAAGTGTGCTCTCCTGCCACTATTTAGAACGTGACTGAGGCATATCAAAGCAAGGTTGTGTACAGCTCACCTGCAGCCCTGAAAACATCACAGAGGTGTGGGCTTGATCAGCTAAACCTCCAGCTTAGTTTTTGTCCTCAAGGCCTTCCAACTCTCCATATTCTGCCACTTAGGATTCTTCATGTAATTTCTTAAATCTTAAATTATTATGAAATATTTTGGTTGTTCTACATATAAAGGTTAATAATGAATAGTTTTTTAAAAATACTTCATATATATATATATATAAGGCATAAAGATAAAAACATATAAAGCTTAATATAATTAACCTCTATCTACCACTACATTGAAACCCTTTGTGTGCTATTCCTGTATCCTCTCCTCCACCCCTTTTCCTGAATGTGCAGTTTACCATGCCTATGCAGTTTTAAGTATATTTTATATATTATTCTATTAGAGTTGTCTCATTTTTTGCTCCCTTTATTCCTTTCTGCCCTGCACCTACCTCCCACCTGCATTCCCCCCTCCACCCCTTGGTTCATGTCCATGGGTCATGCACATAAGTTCTTTGGCGTCTCCATTTCCTATACTATTCTTAACCTCCCCCTGTCTATCTTCTACCTACCATTTATGCTTCTTATTCCCTGTACCTTTTCCCTCTCTCTCCCCTACACCCCATTGTTTATAACCTTCCATGTGATCTCCATTTCTGGGATTCTGTTCCTGTTCTAGTTGTTTGCTTAGTTTGTTTTTGTATCTGTTTTAGTTTCAGTTGTTAATAGCTGTGAGTTTGTTGTCATTTTATTGTTCATATTTTCGATCATCTTCTTTTTCTTAGATAAGTCCTTTTACCATTTCATATAATAAGGGCTTGGTGGTGATGAATTCCTCTAACTTTACCTCATCTGGGAAGCACATTATCTGCCCTTCCATTTTAAATGATAGCTTTGCTGGATAGAGTCATCTTGGATGTAGGTCCTTTCCTTTCACGACTTGGAATACTTCTTTCCAGCCCCTTCTTGCCTGCAAGATTTCCTTTGAGAAATCAGCTGATAGTCTAATGGGCACTCCTTTGTAGGTAACTGCCTCCTTTTCTCTTGCTGCTTTTAAGAGTCTCCCCTTATCTTTAATCTTGGGTAATGTAATTATGATGGGCCTTGGTGTATGCTTCCTTGGATCCAACTTGTTTGGGACTCTCTGAGGTTCCTGGACTTCCTGGAAGTCTATTTCCTTTGCCAGATTGGGGAAGTTCTCCATTATTTTTTCAAATAAGTTTTCAATTTCTTTCTCTTCCTCTTCTCCTCCTGGCACCCCTACGATTTGGATGTTGGAATGTTTAAAGTTGTCCTGGAGGTTCCTCAGCCTCTCCTCATTTTTTTGAATTCTTAGTTCTTCATTCTGTTTCAGTTAAATGTTTATTTCTTCCTTTTGTTCCAAATTGTTGACTTGAGTTCTGATTCCCTTACCTTCACTCTTGGTTCCCTGTACATTTCTCTTCATTTCACTTTGCATAGCCTTCACTTTTACCTCCATTTTGCAATCATAATCACTTCTGTGAGCATCCTGAGTACCAGTGTTTTGAACTCTGCATCTGATAGGTTGTCTATCTCCTCCTCACTTAGTTCTTTTCCTAGAGTTTTGATCTGTTCTTTCATTTGGGCCATATTTCTTTATCTCCAGGCACCTGTTGCATTGTAAGGGGTGGAGCCTTAGGTATTCACCAGGGTAGGGCAAGTCACTTCTCTGAGTTGTGGTATTATATGTGGGGGAGGGGTACGAGAGGGAACAATGCCTCTTGCTCAGCTCTAGGTCAGCTTTCAGTCACTTCCCCCACTACCCATAAGCAAATTGGGCCCTTCTGGTGCTGATCACAGGTGAGTGATCAAATTATTCCAAAAAATTCAAGAGGGGAGATTTCCAAGCTTACTTTATGGGGCTAGCACTATCCTAATTTCAAAACTAGATAAAGACACTAAAAAGAGAGTAAGTTAGATACCAATAACCCTTATGAACATAGGTGCCAAAATCCTCAATAAAATATCAACAAGCCAGATCCAACAATATATTAAAATGATTATACACCATGATCAAATGGGATTTATTTTGGTGATGCAAGGTTGGTACAATATCTACAAATCAACAAATGTGAAATATCACATAAAGCCAATGGAAAAAAATTACACAATCATATCAATAGATGCAGAAAAAGCATTTGATAAAATCCAGGGCCAATTTACGATAAAAACTCTCAGCAAAATTTTATAATAGAAGGAATGTACCTCAACATAATAAAGACCACATGTGTCCAATGCACAGCTAATTTCATATTCAATGG
>VMDR010021222.1:0-16991 GCA_007922815.1 Macrotus californicus | reverse complement strand
CACTGCACAAAGTTTTTTTTGCATTTCAGTAGTAATTTTTCCTTCCTTGAAATAATAAAGCACAATATGCTGAAAATGTATTTTCTTCCACCTTCCATATTAAAATGGATACATAAAAATTCACCAATTTTGATAAGTTTTTTTTAAATGCACACTGATATGAGAGCTGTCACAATACAATCTAACAAAATTGTTTTAAATGAAGTTAAAGTGCTACTAGAGCCATCTTATTAAAAAGAACAAATGAACTTTTGGCCAGCCCAATATTTACAAATGTGTGTGTGTGTATGTATAAAATTTTCCTAAATTATATATCAAAACTTTCTTATATGTATATATGCATATGTTCTTACATGTCTGTTTGTGTATACACATTTGTATAAGTATACATGTGTGTTCACATACACACATACTTGTACACATGCATGCATATATAGCTAGATAGATAAAGACAAACAGATAACAGAGATAAAGAGACAACTTTTCCATCTGGCTCTGTGCCAGGTGTGTTTGAAGGTGTAAAATTTGTCTTAGCTTCATAAAAACCTGATACACATGGGGAGGCTTGCTGTAGTCACAGGATGCTTAGAGCAGTAGGAAAAATCACGTGGAAAAGTATGCAGTTGGAAGGCTCCTGAGAGGCCATCTAGTCCTTCACTGATCACTGACTTTCATGGGTCTAAGAGGCTGCTGCCCAGAGGGAGAAACAGGCATAGGGACATGTGGCTCTCCTGATGTTCAGATCAAAAATAAAAGAAACCCCAGTCCGTTCTCTTACTAACCATGGCAGTAATGGTGCAAGGTTTAAGAACTCCAGTTTGTCAAAGAATCTCTGGTTTGAATGTTGGCTTTGCTGTTTGCAAACTTTCATATGCAAACAAGGGACATGATAAAATCACTATGAACTTCCATTTTCTTGTCTCTACTTGCAGTTTGTTATAATTATTAAACAACTAACATACATAAGCATTTAGGTTCTGGAAAATAAAATTAGATTCTCTAATTGCTCAATTAATGTTAGCTATTGTTCCTACTATTCTCATTGTTGTTATTATAGCTCCTTGTGACTGTGGCCAAATATTAAACACTTTAAGATAGAAATGATTCAATAAATGGCTCATTGATGTTACCTATTCTGTGAAGTTCTCCTGGGCTTCCTTCCACCTCACACTTTGTAAAGGCTTTTGTTGTAGAGCAAATGGCATTACTTTGAGACACCTATAGCTTCCTCAGATTGGGCGCTCCTTAGAGTAAGAAGTGTATTTTCTTCTTTAATTACTCCAGGACTAACCAAGGGTCTAAAAAATGTTCTGAAATGGTCTTTTCTGCTTGGGAATGAATGCTGACATTGTGATTGTTAGGCAGGCCTAATGGTGTGTTGGGACAAAAAAGAAGCACATAAAAGCTTCAGTGACGGGGCTCATTGGAAAACTCCTAAACTGCACATTTTATTGCATCCTCTTTATCATCATGATCATCATGATCATCGCTGCTAAGATTTACTGAGAACTTAGTATATGGAAATTATTACTCATTTATAACAACTTGAGTTGTAGGAATCACTATCCTGCCGGCCTTGACTAAAAAATGGGAAAGCATAGTATCAGAAAGTTTCCCTAACTAAGCTAGTAATAATCTGAGCTAGAATTCCAACCTATACGTTGTTTTTATTTCAAAACTGAGGTTCTTAACTATCATGCCATGTTGTCTCAAATCTATTTTTCCACTCACCCATTTATTCAGCCCATCATTTACTCAATACCTCATATGCACCTAGTATGTGGCAGGATCTGCCCTAAGACAAAGCTTGTTGTCCTTCCATCTTGCACACAAGTGAACAGTTCTCAAAGAGACAGCATGAGCTATTCCCTGCTTGGTTTTGCCCAGGTACACATATTTCACCCACAAGCCTTCCCCATGCCTCTACCCATCACATTCCCTGTGTTCTTATTTTTCCATTTATGAATGGGGGAAAAGAAAGAAAGAAAGGAAACCAATAGCCCTGTTAATTTTCTTAGTGACAGAGCCAAGTTTTCTTGGCTCTGAAGGACTTGCCCTCCCAACTCAATGCACCATGTACCAAAGGTAATTAGGGCAACTTATTTAAAACTTACGATCTAATTAGTGGCTTTTAATGGTAGTTAATTACATAGAGAGCAACAAAGCAGTTACTTTTCCCACCAAGCTCCCCCCCCCCACCCCGGACTGAGGCAGGAACAGGTATTTATTTGGAGTCATAAAGGAGAGGGGACACTACAGTTAACATCTAATTACACAGAATTGTCCCTGGTAATTATGAGCAATGTGATTTTACTTATCTGACAATTACAGGGGCTTTGCGAAATCTTTGACCTGGGAGACTTGGAAAGAGGACAGAGAAGGAATAAAATGCTGCGCAATGTCCAGGCATATTTTAAAAATCATCCAGGTGACTAGAAGTTGGAATGGCCAGGCGAGAAAAAGAGAGAGAAATGCTCTCATTTCTATTAGAGAGGTAACATAAGGCACACCGGAATATGGAATGTAAATAATAGGAGATTATATTAATTAATGAAAACTCCAATTCAAATACCAGCTTCATCACTTACTAGCTTGGCAGAAAAGTAATCATTCTGAACCTGTTTTCTAAAATGAATATTTGCCCTGCATCTCTCTTGGAGATATCAGCTCATTTGTCCCTTAAATGTCTCCTACATGAGTGAATATACTAGCACCAGGTTTAGAAAGAAATAAGATCTTCTGTCTCCCCTCAAGAGTCTTCAAGTTTAGTAAGAGAGACACATGTGCAAATAAGTAACATTACTAGCACATTTATGGTTCTAGAGATAATATTCTAACATCATGTGAAAGCTATTTACTATTATAATTTATTATAAAGTTATAAACAATTATGATGCAGTTAATTATACCATAATTATACTTCAATTTAACAAGCATTCATTGAGAACTTAGTCTTCAATATAGGCTGGATACTACAGTTATCTGCTTGTGGAAGCCTCTGTAAAGTAGGACTGCAGGTAAATTGGTAAAGGATACCTTTGGTCGTTCTAGCATTTTTGGCTTTTATATAAGTCTCTCCATTCTTCAGTGTATCCTCTCCATAGAGGCTGAGCTTGGGAGTCAGACAGATCTGGATTCACCTCCAGGTCCACCCCTTTGTAGTTCTGTAATATTGTGAGACTCAATTTCCTTGTTGACAAAATGCCAGTGATTCAGTATTACTTCTTGGAAGGAACAATGTTCCCACTTGATTTCAGATCCACTCAACCCAGCTTTCATGGAGATGTTTAAATCAAATTACCCCCCGTGAAATATCAATGCTTGTGATTATCACAAATTCTACGTTTGGAGGCAATGCGGTTGATGAGAAAAGGAGAGTTTCTGGACTCAAACAACCTGGGTGTGCTCTCTTGACTAGTGCACCCTCTTTTACAGATTGACTTTTTTTAGTTCTTCTCTGTGGCACTTCTGGGTTTCATCTGAATGTAACACTGAAAGTTGATTTTTCGGTAAAGTCAGCTTAGTATATATGAAAGTAGCACAAAACAGGGAAAGGTTCCAAATTGAGAATCCCATGATTTGGGTTTCTACCCCACTTTGGTCATAGAATGTGTGACAGTAGGTGAGGTTTTGTTATGTCTGTGTTCCTGCATTTCTGAAATGGAGTGCTGGTGGGAGGAGAGGGGGACTCCCTGGTCCCTCTCATAATTAATCATTGACGGTTCTAAAAAGATTTTATTTTATTTTCACTTTCTTCCTCAAATCCCTCTCTAGAGAACATGAAAATGGAGTATGCTCAGCCATCCCATCCCTCAGAATACTATTCATCCTAAAAATATTTTTGAGAAAACACATATTCTATGTTAGAATATTTTGCAGGAGGGGCATAAAAAAATGAAAGCACATTTTTTCAAGTTTTCCATTTTTTACTTTTACCTCATCAATGAGGTAATAAGATCATAAAACCTTTCACAAACCCACAAACCCTCCTTAGTGCCTGAGAGTCATGAGTACGTGATGTGTTACAGCTTGAATTGTCCGTCAACTCGCTGTGGAATGAGGTAACTAATACAGAGGTGGCATCAAAAAGCCCCTTTAATCATAAGAAGCAGAGTTAAATGTGTGTGCAGAAGGTTTTGCCTTAATTGTTACTTTATACTCATTCACCTCTGTAACCTGAATTTCTTTCTTTTTAAAAAAAATTATTTGTTTGTTTTTAGAGAGAGGGGAAGGGAGGGAGACAAAGAGGGAGATTAACATCAGTGTGTGGTTGCCTCTCACACACCCCCAACATGGGACCTGGCCTGCGACTCAGGCATGTGCCCTTGACTGGGAATCGAACCAGCAACCCTTTGGTTCACAGGCTGGCACTCAATCCACTGAGCCACACTAGCTAGGGCTGTAACCTAAATTTCTATAACTTTTTACCTCCAAAATACAAAGTCAGAATCAAGTAAAAAAAAATCCAGAAGCTGGCTAAAGATTATTTATTATTAAGCCAGTGCACCAGAGGGGGCAGATGTGCAGGGAGGGATGGCGTTTAGAGAGCATGCGTGCTGGCTCTAGGCCCAGCTCCCACTAAATCACGGCCAATCTCCAGCAAGTACTTAACCTCTGACCTGAGGAACTGGCTATGTTTTCGCAGGGTGCTGGCCCAATAAGAGTTTCAATTTATGTTCCCAGGCGAAGCTTACTCCTCTTAGAGTAATTCAAAATGTTACTTCCAGGCAATTGCTGTTCTTCATTTCTCCCTCCTGCTGCTCCTTCCTTTTTTCCCTTCCATTGATCTATTTATTCAATATACAGGCATTATGTATCATTCATAGACTAGTCACTCTACTAGTATTAGGGCCTCTACCGAATAAAAAAGACAAAATTTCATGTCCTTATGCAGTTTACAGTCGACTGGGGCGGGTTTGGGGGGGGAGACCAACAATTTAGAAAACTGAATAAAATATGTGTTTTAGAAGGCAATTAGTGCTACAGGAAACATTTAAGCAGGAAAGGGGATCTGGAGTGTTGGGAACCTGGAAATTCAGAATGGGTGGTCAGAGAACACTTTGGTGGGGCAAATGAAGGTCCCACAGAGATCAATGAAACGAGGCAATTTGGAGAAGAGCATTCCAGGCAGAGGTGAGATCAGGTGTAAGTGATGACATGTGTCTGGTATGCTTAAGGGACAGCAACCAGGGCAGACTCGTGCTTGGACAGAGTGGGCAAGCAGAGGGAAGCTGCGGGGGAGGTGAGAGGAACTGACAGCCGGATTATGTACAGCTTTTAGGCTGTTAGCTCTTTCTTAGAGTGGAGAGGGAAGCCATTGGAGAGCTTTGGGGAGGGGTGTTATATAATCTGATTTTTGTTTTAATTGGATTACTCTGGCTCCTATAAAAAAGATCAGAGACAATTTTTGGGGGGCCACTGCAATATATTACCATAATCCAGACTAGCCACAGTGATGGCATAGACCAGGGTGGTAGCAGGGAGGTGATGTGAGAGGGTCAGATTTTGAAAATATTTTGAAGATTTTCTTTTTATCTGTTATTAACTTGAGAACTTAACTTCCTTCAGTTACTCAGCTACATGAGATATCACAAACTACTAAGTATTCAAGACGTAAAAATCAACAAGAAATTCTCCTTTTCTGAGGTGAGGTGGGTATTCCTATGGATTATAGCTTGTAGAATAAAAGCCAGCCTGCTATTTTTTTTTAATTCAACAGAGATAGTTTTAATAACCTACCATAATTTAGACATGTGAATCAGAGTTAGTCTAACAGTAAGAAATTTACAAAATAAGTTTTGAAATACTGTATGTAACTGATAGCTAAACATAAGTGCTCAGGACCCAGGTCACACTGATTCTTCCTTACCATTTAGTAAAGCATCATAACTGAAGATTTAGTGCTACCCTAAACATTGCAAAGCCCTAACTGATTTGATACCAGAAGCAGCTTTACTTTGTTCTATCTTGACAATTGCCCTATAAACAGCCCCTGTTCTCTGATAGCTATTTTGTCAAGGGCACTTCCTATGCGAACCACATTTTCCCCAATGAGAGTATCTACGCAACAATTTCATTAGAGTCAGTTAAGACCAACTCTGTTAATGCAATTTCCAGACAATGAAATTAATCCAGAAGCAGGGGCTAGCCTGAGCACAATCACAAGATTAAGTGGCAGAGCTAGCATCTGATTCAGTTCTACTGACAACTGTATCACCTTTTCCTTGCCACGTTGTGCTGACCATACTCTCACAATCCAGGGGCCATACACAAGAGTTCTGGTGGAAGGGATCGTCCCTTGTTCTCATTATAATAAATTCGTATATTGGAAAAGTAACCACATTTGTGCTCCAAATCTTAAGTGAATACCGATAGTCAAAGTTTCACTTTTTCCCCCTACAAAACTCATGGGAAATCAAGATAGTTAAAAATCAGCTCATTTCCCCAGGATATTTCTGTTGGAACAGGTCTCTTTCTAAGCAAGTAGGTCTACTTTTAGATTAGCTGTAAATATATTTAACCTTGTTTTTTACCTTAAAATTTTACTATTTTTAGAGAATTTGCCGATTTCCCTGAAGTTTCTTTCCTTGGCAACTCAGCTAGTCTGATTCAGGAAATACACACATAGACACACACTAACACACAGGCAATACACATGTACACAAAGGCACATGCATGTACACTTCTGCATTCCAGTTACACTGTCAAGCTTTAACTCAGTATCTCAATATGACATTTTCAGGAGGCACAGTTATGTACCCTGAGTTTGTAGATACACATTTGGACACCAAGAGAAACATTCAAAACTGGAATTGTTATTAACAGATTAGACATACAGATTTTAAAGCACCATATACTTATATTACCATATTTCTAATATTGTATTTTACACATCTCTTTATAGCCTATAAGAATAACTTTTTCTTATCATTTATTAAGTTAAACAATTTAAAGTTAGTTAAGGAAAGTAATTTTATGTATTTAACACAGATGGAGAAACTGAGTGTTAAAAAGTGAACTGACTTATCTTTGGTAATAGCTAGTTTTGAGAAAAACTAAGAGTAGGTTTCACTCTTCCTCATACTCTGTCCATATTCTGATCACTGTTGTATATGCTAAGGATGCATTGATGTATAATGTGAGGTGAAGTTCGATGTTCAATTGAGAATAGAACATAACAAAAGCGTAACCTCTAAGACTTCCTTAATATTTTGGGGGAAGTCTTAGAGTAATGGGTTTGGTAAATATAACCAGCATTTGAATGTCAAGTACATACCAATGAATTACAATGGATCCCTCTCCAAATTGTCAAAAACTTTAGCACTGCCTGACTTGTTCATATGCAGGGACTAACTGCCTTGTGGTCTTCTGCTTTCTCTAGCAGCCTCCCCCCTGCCCCCTCCACACAATATGGAATATCTCTATTTGAAACCCAAGCTGATAGTAACTCTACTACATTGCTCATCGCATCTCTGTTCCGTTTGTGCATTGAGCCATGGGAAGGAGTTATGAAGACAGCATGTCAAGACAGGATGGGAACATTAAAGCCATAAATCATACTGTACAAGTGCCGATGCTAAATCCTAGCAGGTTCAAATGACTTTCCCTGCGGTAAAATCTGAAGTAGATTGAGGGATTCCTATTTTGACCTATGAGGGAGTAACTGCTACAGGATTTCTCCCCCCTCCTCAAATTACCAGAAAACCAGACAAAATATATGAAACAATTTTTTGCAGACACTGTACACACGAACAGTATAGATTATGACTCCAAAGAAGGAAAACTAACAAGGTATGGTCTATGACCATCCAGACTTTTCTTCTGAAGGAAATTTTTGGACCAATATGCAAACTAATGAATCCACTAGTGAAACTAATATGAAACTAATAAACTCACTAGTGAATCCAGTGAGTTGCGGAGACAGAGATCAGAATTCAGGGAGACTGAGATGGCTAGAATTTTCAAGAAAGTATTTGGAGAGGAGAGAAATAAACAAAGCAAAAATTCCAAAACTGAGTCTAGAAGACTCTTGGTATTTTGGCTGAATAGTACCTGCCCAGGAACGGGATAAAATTCCATAAGGCCACGTGACAAGAGCAGCTGCCAGCAAAAGATCCTGAGAGCTGTGAGCTTAAAAATTTCCTAAGCTCATACAAGGCTAGGGATCATTTAACATCCCACCAGCTGGAAGGGAGAGAATTCAGTGAATCCAACGACTCCCAAGAAAGTCACACTTAGCTCTAGAGTATCAACTACTCTAAAAGCTTCAAAATTATCAAGTTGATTCACAAATAAATTAACCACTGTATCAAACTACATTCAACATTCTTTAAGGAAAACAACAGGATTTAGCCCTCAGCAAGAGAAATGTGCTATTCCCAATGTCTGGCAGGCAATCAAAACTTATTAGATTTGAAGATAATCAGGAAAAAGTGACACATGACCAGGAAAAAAAAGGCCAACAACAACAAAGACCCAGAATGGTAAGAAATGATAGAATTAGAAGACAATAACTCTTAATTAGATCGTGCAAATTTTATAAATATGCTCATGAATTTTTAAAAATACGTAGACACAATAGGGAGAGAATCATTATCTGAAATAAAATATTCATAAATTTGACTTAACACTAGAAGATAAATCAGTGAATTGAAAGAAGGAATAAGAGAAACTGTCTAAACCAAAGCACAAAGAGCAAAAAGATTGAAATAAATAGAGTATCAGTATTCCACAGAATAATAACAAGCATGACAGTTAAAATTCAATAAGGTAAAGGAAAGAGGAAGGAGGACAAAAATGATGTAGAAAATAACTATTTTCAAATTTGGTAAAAAGAATAATTCTACAAACCAAAAAAAGGGGGGAAGGAGAAAATAAAAAACAAAGAGAAGTACACCAAGGCATATCACAATGAAATTGCTAAAAACAAGTGCTGAAGAAAAACAATTAAAAACAGCAAGGTCCAAAAGACACATTACTAGCAGAAGAACAAAAATAAGAATGTCTACAAATTTATGGAAGCCAGAGGACAGCACAATGATACATTTAAAGTCCTCAAAGAAAACAAAAATTAACTTAGAATTTTTTATCTTATGAAAAAACAAAGACTTGTTGCCATAAAAGCTGAGAAAATTTTCCACCAGTAAACACGCTCTGCAAGAATTGTTAAAGGTAGTTTCGGATGGGAAAATAGAACTATAAAAAGGAGTGATCTCATCCATAAGTACAACCTAATCGACAAAACAAACAAATGAACAAAATAGAACCAGAGACTTGGAAACGAACAAACTGACAGAGACCAGAGGGGAGGGGGAAGGGGAGTCACAGGGGAAAGAAGGGGCAGGGGCAAGCAAAGGAACACGAATAGAAGGCTTATGGGCATGGACAATGGAGGGGGGATTGACTGTGGGAGTGGGGTGGTGGACAGGGTAGGAGTAAGCAAAGAGGAAAAAGGTGGGACAACTGTAACTAAACAACAATCATTTTTTTTAAAGTGAAAAGCACAGAATTATTAAATAAAAATATATTTATTAACTTAATTTTCAATATAATTCATTGTAAAGCAAAAATAGTATTTTATGAGGTTTATCAGATATATAAACTGTGTGTTCTCACCACTTTTATTCAGCATTGTGTCGCCGGTCCTAACCCGTACAACCAAAGACGTACGGTTTAAAAGCTACCAGAACAATTAAGGGATTTGATCAAACAGCAGGACCCAAAGTCCACTCGAACACCAGAAGATTTTCTCTACACTGGTAAAAAGATGTTTGAAATTGAAAGGAAAAAAAACATTTTGCAATAACATGTAAAATTTTAAATAATTTGGAATTCATTTAATCAAACACGTACAAGACCCATCCAACAAAAACTATAAAACATTTCTGAAAGAATTAAAAGTATTTTAAATAGAGATATACAATGTTAATGGGGGAAAAAACTCAATACTGCTAAGACGTTAATCCCAAATTTATCTGTATTTTTCAGGCAATCTCAATTAAAGTCTTAGCAGGGCTATTTGTAGAATTGACAAACTAATTTAAATTTTTATATTAGAAATCAAAGACAAAGAGAATGAAAATAATTTAAAAAATGAACACAACTTCAAAACTTCACCTGATTTTAGGATTTATACTTAAAATTGTGTGACATTCCCATAACCACAGATACAGAGGTTGGAACAGGACAGAGACATACACATCCATGGTCAAGTGCTTTTCTGAAAATTGCTGAAGCATTTAAATAAAGAAATATATTATTTTTTTTAACAAATACTGCTCAAACTACTGGATGTTCCTATGGAAAAAACAAATCTTAACTTTTTCCTCACATCACATACAAAACAAAACAAAAAAGTTGAAGTAGATCTTAGATGTAAATATCATCATTAATATTACGAACTTTTAGAAGAAAATCTCTCCAACTTTTAGTAGTAAATATCTTATAGATAAGACAAAATGCACCAACCATAAAAAAATTTGACAAACTGCACTTGACCAAAATGAAAAACTTGTCTTCTTCAAAAGACACCATTAAGGACATAAGAATACGGTACACAGATTGACAAAGGATTCATATCCAGAATAGATATATAGAATTCTTATAATTGTGTGAAATAAAAATATAACCCATTAAAAACTTTAAAAAATGGATTTGAACATGCCCTTCAAAAATAAATATGTCAATAACTTATGAAAAGACTTTTAACGTTATTAGTCATCATGGAAATGCACAATAAAAACACAATGGGAAAGCACCAGGCCCTCACTAGAATGGCTACATTATACAACATTGACAGCATCCAACATCCCTAAGGATGTGAAGAGACTAGAATTTTTTTACATTGCTAGTGGGAATTCAAAATGGTACATCCATTTTGGAAAATAGTGTGGCAGGTCACTGTATAAACACATATATAACACATTATGCAGCACGACTTCTAGGTATTTACCAGAGAAAATTAAAATACATGTCTACACCAAACCTTTATGCAAATGTTCATGGCATTTTTATTTCCAATAGCCCTGAAGTAACAGAAAACAGTCCAAATGTCCATCAACAGGTGAATGGATATGCAAATTTTGGCATAGTTTTTCATAAGGAACCACTCTACATAACACATTTGATATTTGTCCACGTTGTTGTGTTTTCATTGCTTTTTATGCTAAGTGAAAAGTGCCTGACACAAAAGACTATGTGCTGAAGGATACATTCTAGAAAAGGCAAAACTGTTATGACAGAAAACATATCAATATCCTGCTATTGGAAGATAGGCAGAAGAGACATTTGGGGGATGATGGAAATGTTTCATGTCGTGATTATGCTGTAGGTTATATGAATGCATACATTTGTCAAAACTCATAGAATTGGGAATTTAAATTAGGGGCATTTCGTTGTAGGTAAGACAGGCTTCAATAAAGTTGACTGAAAAACCATCCGATTGGGATTGTGCCTCTGCTCCCATTTACAATCCAATCTTCTATTTTCTCTCTAACCCCATCCTCTGCTCTCCTCCATCATGGCCACATCAACTTAAAATTCCTCAGACCTGCCAGGATCACTCCCACCTGAAGGCCTTTTCGTTCGCCAGCACCTCTGCCCCAGATATCATGTGCCTCTCTGTTTACTCCCTGTAGGGCTTCATTTAAAGTTATCTTCTGATGGAGGCCTTTCCATAAAACCCTATCCAAAATGTCCAAATTCCTCCTTAACCCCAAATATCCTAGCCCCTTCCTCCAGTTAACTCTTCTCCATAGCCCTTAACATCATCTAGCATGCTATTTTACATGTATAATCATTTATCTGTGTATGTCACCAAAATTTAGGCCCTTTTGTTCACTACTATTAGGTCAGTTTCTAGAACAATGACCAGCACAAGGTAGATGCTCAGTGTTTTTTCTTCATTGTGTTATTATTTAACTATATTTGACTACATTTCTATTTTCTTCTAACACAAGCTTTTTAAATCCATATCAAGGAAAATTATAAAATCTCTCACTGTAAATTGTTCTAGTGACACTTCTCGAGAGGCTAGTTCCAGAAATTAGGGTAAAATGGTGAGAATATGAGGTGGCAGTGGTGCCACCAAATGGTTTTATGCCAAAGAACTTTCAAATGCTTCAATATATTCTGATACCGCAGCGATCCTTTATAATGCAGTTCTTAAGAAAATATCTAAGTAGGAAACATTTTCAAAGGGTAAGCAACATAACACTTTATTTTTTTGCTGGATTTCTGACTACACAATTCTAATAGGCAAGATTTGAACATATGGAGTGCTGTTTTCAGGCCAACACTTACTATTCCTCTATTTTGCCCTCCAAAATCCAATCTGGGGTCTTTATCTTACCAATATAGTTCTAGGCCTTTTGAGGTAGGGAAGAGAGTGAAACAAAGAGGATGACAGACAGAGAGACAAGGGAGACAGACATAGAGAGAGGGAGAAGACAGAGATGGAGAGAGAATGAGCATTTGGGGATATTTTAATGGCAATGAGCCTTCACGCCCACTAGCAAATATGGCCCCATTAGTGACTTGACATCTGATTAAATACATTGGTATTTCTTCTCCTTGAGAAGAGCACAGAGAGGGTGAAAATAAAAAATCTGAAGGTTAACAGAAAGAACCCTAGTGCTCCCCTCCCTATAGATCTCCAACAATAGTAAGGAAGAAAATAAATTCTCTTTTTAAGTGATTTTCCAAGAAGTTTCCACATACCCTCCGTTACTCAGAAAGCTGTACCCTAAAACTGGTAGTGACCAATTAGTCAAAAATGGATGAAATGACCTTACTGTCATCAAGATGGGTGGCCATCTCTCCATGATTGGGTATTGCTGTGGATAGATTTGCTGCCATTTTTATGGCTCAGTACCACAAAGCAATTAACAGTGAATGAGTGAGCTTCCCCAACCTTTACTAGAAACGGTGGCTGTTTATCATTGTGTCAGACTCTTGGCAGATTCAAGAAATCTAAGTTTAATAGGTGACTGCTTTCTCCATGGCTGATTGCAGTCAATGGATCTTCAGGTTACTCCTCCCAGCCTGGTGATCTGAACCAATAGAACAAGCTGCTGAAAAGGAAGGGAATCAGTGGGACCCACTTTAGAATCAGTCATGTACAAGGCTTCTACACAACTCTTGCCCTCCTGTATAATGACATTTTCAATTGCTTTCAGCAGATTTTGATGACTGGTTCCAGTTTAAGCTGTGGTGGCAGAAAAGCAGGTGAACGGATAGACATAGAAATAGATATATACAGATAGATGTAGACATACATACAGACATAGACATATGTGGTCATTACCCTATCTTGTTTGTATATCATTAATGGTTGTCCTCTTGGACTACTTTAAAACAGCCTTATTTATTTTAATTATTTGAAGCCAAAATGTAGCCAGTGAAGGCATGTTAGTCAATATATTTAAGACCCAAGTTCATTGGAATTGGTTGGCATGGTTTTAGGTATGTCATCGCCCTGAAAAAAGAACTATTTTCTTTTATGTGCACAGGGCAGCAGATGATACCTGGCACTGATATGTATCTGTGCTGGTCAAATGATAAACATGGATAATTGAGGTTGATGGGGAGGTCCTCTTTCATTGATGTGGAGGGGAAGGATTTCCAGAAAAGCTCAACAGGCCACTATTTCTCAGAAAGATGGATTAGAAGGTCTAATATTGCCTTCATAATATACCTACACAAGAGGTATTATTATTCCCATTTTACAGATAAGGAAATTGAGAAGGAAGTTCTATTACTTGCCTAAATCCATGCTGCTCAGAAGAGGTGAAAGTTGCGTTTAAACTCAGGCACTGGCTCCAGAGTCTGTGATCTAAAGTAATATGCAAGAGCATCTCTTGGTGTTAGGTCTAATGAAATCATCTACTTTGGGAAGCTGAGCATAAGCAGTTATCTGTGATTTTTAATGTGCAGGGTCCAGCAGACTTACTTGAGTGTAGTTGGGAGGCTACGTGAATGTCTCGTATAAGGTAGACGCAATTTGAACATTTCACCTAAAATGTCATATGGTGTGCTTAAGTGTGCTATTGTTATGTTACAAAATGACATGCTTATGATTTTGTAATGATTTTGTAATAAAAGAGGGGAGTTATTTGTGCCAGGTCCTGTATTTTTAGAATTGTACACTTGAAACCCATATAATTTTATTAACTAATGTCACCTTAATAAAGTTTAAAATTTTTAAATAAATGAATAAAAATAAATTTACAAAAATTAAATTTTTTTCCCATTCTCCAAAGGTAATTCCAATTTTTTCTTAAGAATATGAGAATAAGGAAAAGTGTGATATCGATATGTCCATATAATGGAATATTATTCAACCTTTAACAAGGAATGAAGTACGGATCCATGCTGCAACACAGATGAACCTGGAAAACATTATGCTGTGTGAAAGAAGCCAGACACAAAAGGCCACAGAGTAGCATCCGATTCCATTTTTATGAAATGTCCAGAACAGGCAAATCAATAAAGACAGAAAGTAGATTCATGGCTGACAGAGGCTGAATATCTGCTAATATGTATGAGGGTATTTTTTAGCGGTGGGTGATAAAAATGTTCTGGAGTTAGATAGCAATGATGATTGCACAACCTTGTGCATATACTAAAAACCACTGAGTTACACACTTTAGAAAGTCACACTTTATAGTAAGTGAACTATGTCTTCATTTAAGAAAAAAGAATAGAGTTGTAACTGAGAATACTAGGAAATAGAAATAAGAATTACCATTTACTGAACACACATGTCAGGAACTGTATAGGGAACCTATCCACGTGGAAATGCTAAATGTGGCTCAGCTCTGTTCTGAAAACAGACAGATGCATTTTTGGCACACAGGAAGCAAACCCACAGATCAGTCCTCCTGTGGGGAATCAGGTCTGCATTGCACCTAGGCCGCTTTGAAACTTGCTCTTGCTAAAAAATGTCCCTCACCCGGAATCGAGGCAGCAGAGGTTTACTGTGATCTGCTCTAAACCTCCCAAGTATCGGTATAACCAGTTCAGCCACTTTTCCCCTGTACATTTGCAAATGACCTTTCTCTTTGAAGTGATTAGCAACATTCTTTCCTTTGTTTATCTATAAAAGGTAACCACCTAAAGCTAACCTGTGCATAGTAAATGAGGGCCATCCTTGTTGTAATGTACCTAGAATATCAATAAAAGCCTGTCCAGGCAGGGGTCAGGGCTGGCTATCTCTTTCTCACTTAGAGAGTGGCCGCACCATCCCTTTTCCTCCACCAGATTTCTTTAGTCCATGTGAATATGTTTGTCGTTCGTTTTTCATCATTCGTCATTCATCGGAGCCATAGCACAAACATCCACAACACACAGATTCCAAGGGTGGAGTCCACATCAGAGCTGGACAATAAGTTAAATACACTATCTAATTTAATTCTCATGGAAACTCTAAGCAGTAGATATTGTTATCATGATGCTCATTTTCCAGACAAGCAATATGTGACTTGGAGAGTTTCCATGACTTGACCTACTTAATTAGGTAAGCAGTTGCGGCGGGGAATGCAACCAGTTCTGTCTGCCTCCAAAGTTAGCGTGCTGGTCTATAGTCACTTGCATAGCATCACCTAGCTGGCCTGCAAATGATTTGTAAGAAAAATAAAGGTCATAATAGACAATCCTGATAAATATTTAATATCTTCTGCTTTCACATCTCCCTCACAGCTAGAGATGAATGTTTCGCACCTGGGTCACACTCCACAAGCAGAGCTGGAATTGGGTGTGGACATGCTCCCCGCGGAGTGAACTTGGAAAGGAGGCAGGGTAAGAGTACTGACCCAGGCTAGAGCTGGAATCTCTAAAGGCAGTACCACCCCGGGGTCTCAGACAGGCTTTACTTTATGTGCAGTTCTCAAAATGCCAAGGTTTGTTGGGAAATGCCTAGGAACCAAATAAACTCAAGCTTCATTAAAAATAATAAAAGTTTATGACTTTTGAGAATGTATTATGTGCCAGTAACTGTGTTTAGACTATTCATAATAACCCTATAGTGTGATTTTATTAACCCTCTTTATAGGTAATAATATAGGTTAATTATATAATAATGACTACTTGAGTACTTCCTATATCATTGGCAATAATATAGCATATCATGCCTTATGTATATGAGATTTAGAAAACTGAGGTTCTGTTAATATGTCCAAGTTAGCACAGCTAATAGGAGTTGGAACTTGGATTTAAAAGCCAGTTTGGGTTTTCATAAAGTAAACCAATTCATCCAACGTATAATGAACACCCAGATCAGAAGACTGAACACATCCCAGAAAGTCTCTCATATCCTCTCTGTTCACTTCCTTCCCCTACCCAAGGGGAAGCACCTTGTTGACTTCTATGACCATCAACTCATTTTGCCTGCTTTTGTACTTCACATGAATTGTTACCATACAGTAAGTGATAATTTATGTCTGCCTTCTTTCCTCAGTGTTAATTTTACTTATTTGAAATTCTCTGTTTTTGTATTTAGTCATAGTTTGTTGTTTGCTACATAACTCTCCATTACCTAGATGTATCATACTTTATCCATTCTACTGATGATGGACATTTTTGATGCATTGAGCTTTAAGATATTTCTTCTGCTATAAATATTATTTTATGTGCCTTTTGGGAGTGCCCAAATGTAGGTACTTCCTAGGAGTGAAATGGTGGGATAATGGGGTATGCATATATAAGCAGGTTCAGCAAACACGTTTAAGTAGTTCTTCAAGGTAGTTTTAACCATGGCCACTCTCGTCAGCGATGGTGGCAAGTTCCAATTTCTCGCTGGATTTAGTAACATTGATAGTGTGTATTCATTTTTAGTTTAGCTATGCTGGTGCCTGTGCAGTGGTATTGATTTATAGTTTTAATAAATTCAATAAAGTAATAACTAATGAGGTTAAATACGTCTATTGTTTTTGAAATGTCTATTTAAATCTTTTTTCCCATTTACCTAATGAGCTCTGTACTTTTCCTCTTGATAT